>LPNX010462421.1:8122-263055 GCA_001517045.1 Pseudotsuga menziesii
ACAAAGTTTTTGAAATTTTGAAAATGAGTTATGGCACATGAATGGCGGTTTTGATCTTGCCTTCCAACTACTGCATCTGTAATAGAGAATGAAGCGGTTCGAGAGAGGCAAGAATAGGCTATGCAAGAGCTTTTGCTGCATAGGCATCCAAATCGTCTTATGGAAAGAGGTACATTAGAGCATGCTTGGAAAGAAATGGCTGAAACCTGATACAACTTTTAGTACTGCAAATGATAATTTGGAAGCTAAACCTACAAAATGGATAGTTGACAGTGCATGTTCAAATTTGAAGCCTGGATTCATGGTTCTTTGTGTGTTCCATTAGTATTGTATAGTACTAAGGTTGGGTTGGCTCTTCACGTTGCTTTGTGTTTTCCTTGTTCAAAAATATTGTGCCCTGTATTCTCCGGTGATTATGGATGGGATGTTGTCGCATCTCTCTACAGTCCTGGGTTCTTGGATCAGCGAGGGCCGACAGTGGTGTACCTCTTGTTGACATTCTCAGCCTAGAGATTTATTGCTCTTTCTGGAGGGTTCTTCACGCTTCGCCTGTGCTTTGTTCGTTGGAAATGGTGTTCTCGTCCTGTTGATGCGGTATGGTTTCTATTATTTTCACTATGTTCCGGTTTCACATTTTTAGTTGTTTTCATTAGTTGTGATAATCAATAAAAATCATTCATTGCATTTGTTTTATTATACTACATAGCATTCTATGGAAAAAATCATCTTGAAGCATTTATATTGTATATAAAATACATATGAATTTATATTAAAACAACCTCTACCTAGTCTTGAATTTGAAATCTAACTAAACTCTAAAAATAGAAACAGTTACAACTGATTTGCTTCATTTCAAGAAGCGGATTGCTTACAACTAGGCTTCAAATAACCACCTGCATATCTCAAATGGTGATATATGTGTGAAATATGAGAGAGGTTTTTTTATTTGACCATGTTCCCGACAAAACCCATGTCTTAATTTTCTCATATGCACCTCCATATCCTTGGAATCGGATTTTGAATTTGATGACTTAGACAGTAAATTGAAATTCTGTAAAATTTCCCTGTGAAGATTACTTAAATTCTCCCAAAATATAATACCTGTGTCTGAAGTGAGAGAGTTTTTTGAATATTGACATGTGCTGAAGAAAATTCTCTCTCAGTTTCTGAAAATGCATCTTGATTTGGTGGAAAAAACTCTTTGAACTTAATGACTAAAACAGTCATTTCCATTAAAAATATGATTTGTTGCTACAATTGATATCTGATACTTTGTTTGTTGTTCTTGATGTTGAATATGGAACACTTGTTGATGATGGTCTTCTGATTGTATAATATTCTTGAATTTTCTTTCAAGTTTATTTGTAAATTGACTTTCACACTCTGTGTTAAGCTTAGAAATCATTGAAATATTTTGCCCGATACTTTTAATGTATGTACTAAGTGTTATTTCAATGAGATTCAATGACCAAGACACTACTTCTCCTTCTCTTTATACATCTCTCTATCTATCCAATGACGCAATCACAGGGGACATAGATAATCTATACTAGAACATGGGTGCATTAAAAGATGTTAATCTAGCTAGTAATCATTTGTGCGAGAGCATTCCATCATCCATTGGAATTTTATCTTGTAGCATATTCTTCTCAATTTTTGTTTAAATTTTTGGATGCACTATAAATCCTGGCATCAAGAAATGTAAATATTATTGTATCTTTCTTTGCAAATCTAACTATAAAAAATTTCATAAAATGTAGGTAGTATGACCATCTGCACAATAGAAGAATCTCTATGATCAAGTTGTCATTCCAATAGGAAATGAAGTATATTTAGTTTGTTGCAACCAATTAGAAGACCACTTGCTCACATAAATGTGGCCTTATCAAATCTTAGTTGTTTGAGGAATACTTTTGCAATTTAACATATCAGAAGATCAAATTATGCTACCATTCCTTTAGATAGTGGCCTTATGTATGTCAACAAAGTCAGAGAATGAGCTAAAAGAGCTGATCTAGTTTGATTTTAGAAAAATAAAATACAAGAAGGGAAGAGACATGACTCCCTTTTGTAAGTGGTTGAGTAACTTTAGAGGAAGCAGAGTGATTACTTGAATTTGATTCACTGTGAGACTTTGACTTGTTTTATTTTGTTTGACAGTAATCTTCTCAGAATACTCTTTTTTAGCAGACACCTTCTCATTCCTGGGAAAGGCACTAAATTCGTTCTCCTCTCTATTATTGTTGTAGTCTTTCAAATGTCAATCATAGTTATTATATGTGCAGCAGTGGGGTCTGCCAAATATGATGGACCTAGAATCAAGTGAAGAATGTAAAATAAGCTCAGAGTGAAAATCAATTGGAGGGACATTTAGTGAGGATACAGAAGCAGTAATTTCCAAGGACACTTAGTGGGGATAAAGAAGCAACAATTGCTAGGGACACTTTTGAAGGAATGCTAGAGACGTTGTCAAGGACGAAAGAAATTATTGGCAGAGTGTTGCGTCATGCTATTGGTTGTGCAAAATATAGCCTTGCTGGTGAGGTAAGCTTGATATCTGTTATTTTCCAGTATGGTTAAAAAGGAGATCATTCTATATTTGCTTACTGTGGTTTTTTTACTTTTAGAAAATTAATGATGAAAATTGTCAAGGATTAGAGTGAAGAATGAATATCTTGCATGTGGATCATTTATCCATTCATAGTGACTTATGAGAATCCTATACATTAGGTATTTTTCGCTACATTAACTTATTTGTCAATGCCTTCTTAGTTAGAACTTGAAACTGCTTACATATGGATGTGGATACTATATCAAAAGACCAAACTGGTGTCTTCAGCAAGATGCACAGTATCCCCTCCCATTCTCTACTACCCAATGTTCTTTTTTTGGCCATGGGATTTACCTATCCTCCCTAGAATTGATTGTATTGGATTGATTGTTTGTGCAGTCATATTTTTTACACAATCATACTTTATTTTTCCTTAAATTTGTAGATCTTTCTTTTGCACTCGTGAACACCAGAATAAAGATGTGAGACCATGGTTGGATAGCTAGATCACCAAAGAACATACCCATGCCTTTGGATTATTTTTTTGGCTCAAGGAAAACAGTTGGCAAGAATTTGAAAATAGCCTTCCGTAACCAATTTTAACACTAAGGAAGATTTCATTTATTTTCAAGAGGCAAACTTTTTTTTCTCCAACTTGGCAAATCCATATCTCACATGTGTGTTCACCAAATTAGGATCTAATAATATGGATAGATGGATAGCTCATTAGAGAAGAGACTCATACTTTTTAATATATTTATTGGCACACACAAAGCCTCAGGCAAGCATTTCAAAATGGCTTCTCAGACAACTTTTTTTCAATTTGGAAAAATTATATTTCACACATGTGATCATTATTACAGATATTGAACCCAGGGATAGATAGACAAGTTACCAGATAACATACCCACACCTTTGAATGAAATTATCTACACATCCACATCCTAAGGTGTGCATTTCCAAACCACCTCTACAATTCATGTTTTTAACTCTCGGACACATTTTCATAGTTCATCTTTGGTGGCCATTATGATTTTTCTCATTTTGACAGATGTATTCCTTGCACATGTGATCAGCAAAAATAAAAATAAAACCATGGATAGGTAGACAGATATCCAAGAAACAGACCCATGTCATCTGCTGAATTTTTGGGTACAAGAACGACATATGGCGGGCATTTCTAAATGACCTTTTATTACTGGTTTTAACACTTGGACAACTATCCCATTTTCAAGGTGAATTTTTTATTTCACCAAAATCCTAAACCAATGTCACTAGATGATTTTGAATATCTCACTAAGCACAACACAAGTCATTTCACCTCTAGAATCTTCTTCCTCTGACCTAGGCATGCATTTTAGTGAACTTGGTGCAAAAAACTACCTGAACTCCTGTTTTGGTAGATCCATAACATTTTCCACAAACACTCTTAAGAAAAAATGAACCATGCTTAGATATCCAGGTAAATAATCTACACCCTTACAGGATGGGGCGTTCATTTTTATGAAGATATGAATTATGGTGGTCATTTTCCCTAGGAAATTTTGACTAATGTTCCCAACAAGACTTGTTTTGGCAGACCCATACCTTTTTCTACAAACACTTTTTATGAGAAATGAAACCATGGTTAGATAGGTACTAGAAACAAGATACGACATGGAATGTCATGGCATGCATTTACTTTTACCTATGAATTATGGTGGACATTTTCATAAGGCAACTGATTTAGGGCAATTTTTCATCACTTGGTCAATTTTTCATCACTTAGTCATATTTTTTACACAGTCATGCTTTATTTTTCTTTAAATATGCAGCCCTATATTTTGCACTTGTGAACACCAAAATAAAGATGTGAGACCATGGATGGATATCTAGATCAACAAAGAACATCCCCATGCCTTTGGATTAATTTTTTGGCTCAAGAAGAACATTTGGTGGGCATTTGAAAATAGCCTTCTGTAACTGGTTTTAACACTTGGGCAGATTTCATTTATTTTTAACAGGCAAACATTTTTTTTCTCCAACTTCGCAAATCCATATCTCACACGTGTGTTCACCATATTAGGATATGATAATATGGATAGATGCATAGATCATCAGAGAAGAAACTCATTCTTTTTAATAGATTTATTGGTGCACACAGAGCCTCTGGAGGGCATTTCAAAATGGCTTCTCTGACAATTTTTTTTCAATTTGGAAAATTTATATTTCACACATGTGATCTTTATTACGGATATTGAACCCAGTGATAGATAGACAAATTACCATATAACATACCCACGCCTTTGGATGAAATTACCTATGCAACCACATCCTATGGCGTGCATTTACAAACTACCTCTTCAATTCCTATTTTTAACTCTTGGACACATTTTCATAGTTTATCTATGGTGGCAATTATGATTTTTCTCATTTTGACAGGTGTACTTCTTGCACATGTGATCACCAAAAATAAAGCAAAACAATGGATAGGTAGACATATATCTAAGGAACATACCCATGTCATCTTATGAATTTTTGGGCACAGGAACAACATGTGGCAGGCATTTCTAAATGACCTTTTATTACTAGTCTTAACACTTGGACAATTGTGCCATTTTCAAGGTGAAATTTTTATTTCACCAAAACCCTAAACAAATGTCACTAGATGATGTAGAATATCTCACTAAGAACAAAACAACTCATTTCACCTCCAGAATATTCTTCCTCTGACCTAGGCGTGCATTTTAGTGAACTTGGTGCAAAAAAACTGCATGAACCCGTGTTTTGGAAGATCCACAAATTTCTCCACAAACACTCTTAAGACAAAATGAGACCATGGTTAGATGTCCAGCTAAACAATATACAACCTTAAGGGATGGGGCGTGCATTTTTATTAATCTGTGAATTATGGTGGTCATTTTCCCAAGGCAATTTTGACACATGTTCCCAAAAAGACTTGTTTTGGCAGACCCATATCTTTTTCTTCAGACAATTTTTATGAGAAATGAAACCATGGTTAGATAGGTACTTCAACAAGATACGGTATGGAAGTTCAGGGTGTGCATTTACTTTTACCTATGAGTTATACTGGACATTTTCATAAGGCAACTGCTTTTGGGCAATTTTTCATCACTTAGTCATATTTCTTACACAATCATACTTTATTTTTCTTTAAATTTGCAGCCCTGTCATTTGAACTTGTGAACACCAGAATAAAGACATGAGACCATGGATGGATAGCCAGATCAACAAAGAACATCCCCATTCATTTGCATTAATTTTTTGGCTCAAGAAGAACAGTTGGTGGGCATTTGAAAATAGCCTTCTGTAATTAGTTTTAACACTTGGGCAGATTTCGTTTATTTTTAACAAGCAAACATTTTTTTTCTCCAACTTCACAAATCCATATCTCACACATGTGTTCACCATATTAGGATATGATACTATGGATAGATGCATATATCATCAGAGAAGAGACTCATACTTTTTAATAGATTTATTGGCACACACAGAGCCTCTGGATGGCATTTCAAAATGGCTTCTCAGACAATTTTTTTTCAATTTGGAAAATTTATATTTCACACATGTGATATTTATTATGGATACTGAGCCCAGGGATATATAGACAAGTTACTCGATAGCATACCCACACCTTTGGATGAAATTACCTACACAACCACATCCTATGGCGTGCATTTCCAAACCACCTCTTCAATTCTTGTTTTTAACACTTGGACACATTTTCATAGTTTATCTATGGTCGCCATTATAATTTTTCTCATTTTGACAGATGTATTCCTTGCACATGTGATCACCAAAAATAAAACTAAAACCATGGATAGGTAGACAGATATCCAAGGAAGATACCCATGTCATCTGATGAATTTTTGGGCATGGGAACAACATGTGGCGGGTATTTCTTGTTAGATTTTTTATCATTCAAGCTATCATTATCTTAGGATATTTAATTGAGAGAATAAAAAGCACAGCAATCAAACACAAGAGACAATAGACACAAATATTTTCCTCGAGGAAACCATAAAGGAGAAAATCCCACAACTTCCTCAGAGATAGAATCAGCACCAAAAGTAAAACCCAAAACAGTAAGATGATCTCCTGACAGCAGTTGTCTCTTTCTTTGATCCCAGCTTCTTCTCTCTCACTCATGCGCCCCAATCAGTGAGTGTGTGTGTGTGTAATAAATAGAGAGTCTCACTCTCTATTTATATTCTTTCGTTCACTTAACCTTTAACTCTGTTATATAGGCTCGAGTAATCCTAACTCAGTTATGTAGGCTCGAGTAACCACAACTAGGGTACTAATGACCCGACTTACATTAACTCACCTAGGCTGACTTCTCTAGGATATTCTAATAACCCTAATGCCCCACAATTGCGGGGACCTTAACCCTTGATCAATAGGAGGGTTACCCACAATCACTTTACATGAGTTGTTTACCTTATTAAATCTCCCGATAGGAACATTGGGGCATGACATGACTCAAATACATTAGAAACACTTCCTAGAATAAACATCGGGGTGCAATACATAAGATATACAAGTGAATACATTCGGAAGTTACAATTACATCAACACTCCCTCTTAACTAGGAAGGTATTCTCTCGACACAATTTATCGGCACAAGTCTTCTTCTCTGTATCATCTGGATCATCATCGAGTTCTCATCATCTTCATGTTCAAGTCATCTTCATCTGGATCTGGATCATCACTCGATTTGGATCATCACCACTAGATCTGGATCATCACTCAATCTGGATCATCATCACTCGATCTGGATCATCACTGGATCTATCTCTTGGTTCTTCTCATCATAGGAAGTTCTACATAGCCAACCCTTTTTCATGATGGTTGTAGGCCTAACCTCCATGTAGGTCTTCTTGAGTGCTTATATCTGACCCTAAGTCAGGATGGCCCGCCTAGCACTTACATTTGACCATGAGAGGAACACATCCAACACCATGTCATAAAGGCACGCCCAGCACTCACATATGACCATGGGAGGAACACATCCAATAACTGTGTCAAAAAGGCCCAGCACTTACATTCACCAGCATGATAAGACACACCTACTATCATCTGTGAAAAGGAACTGCACTTACAATCAACAGCATGATAGGACACACCTACTACCATCTGTGAAAAGGCACAGCACTCACAACCACCAGCATGATAGGGCACACCTACTACCATCTGTGGAAAGGCTCGGCACTTACAACCACCATCATGATAGGGCACACCTACTATCATCTGTGGAAAGGCTCAGCACTTACAACCACCATCATGATAGGACACACCTACTATCATCTGTGGAAAGGCATGGAACTTACAATTACCAGCATGATAGGACACACCTACTATCATCTGTGAAAAGGCTCTGCACTTACATCTGATCATTTGGGAACCAATCCCACAGTCACATCAGAATGGCTCTCAGCCCTAGGCTGAGGATTCCTGGTAACTGACCAAGTGCCTCCATTCTCCCAAATAATGGCATTCAGTGCTTATACCTAATCATGTGAGAACACATCCCTCAATCACATCAGAATGGCCCTTAGCTCTAGGCTAAGTATTCTTGGTAACTAACCAGGTGCCTCCATTCAGAGAATAGCATTCAGCACTTATATCTGATCATGTGGGAATACATCCCTCAATCACATCATAATGGCCCTACACTGATCATGTCATAACACAACCCACAATCATATCAGAGCATCTTTGCACTTACATCTGACCATGGAAGGAACCATTCCTCTCACCATGTTAGAATGGCTACAACACTTATATCTGACCATGGAAGGAACCAATCCTCTCACCATGTTAGAAGGGCTCACATACTCATCACTTCCCTTTGGAGGGAACCTCGATTTGGACAACACCAAGCTTCTCCTTGAAGTAATCAAACTTCACTATTCCCAATGGCTTAGTCAACACATCAGCTATCTGTTCATCCATCACAACATACTAGAGGTTCACTGCTCCTCTCTACACCATATCCCTGATATAGTGATATTTGATCTCGATATGCTTCGACTTGTCATGGAACACCAAGTTCTCAGACAACTTCACACAACTCTGGTTGTCACAATATATACAAGTAGCATCCAATTGGAGATCAAATAAATCATACATTAGCTTCCTCAGCCATACTGCCTCACAACTAGCTAAACAAGCTACAACATACTCTGTTTCAGCTGTACCAGTGCCACACAGGACTGCTTCCTGCAACACCAAGATATCACCCCTAATCCCATACTGAAGAAACACCCTGAAGTGCCCTTCCTATCGATGGCACTTCCCAATCCGAATCCACATAACCCTCCAGGTTAATCTTCTGATTAGCCTCATACTTGAGCCCATACTCAACTGTACCCTTCAATTACCTCACTGCATGATTTGCAACCATCAGGTGAACATGTCTTAATGTGTTCACAGCAAAGAAAATATATGGTCTTGTATTCATCAGGTACATCAAGGAACCAATCATCTAACGATACATCGTAGCATCAACTGTCTCTGATGAAGCAACACTCAATAGCTTCAGGTTCAATTCCATAGGCGTGGTCATGGCCTTACATTCCATCATCCTAAAACTCTTCAAGATCTCTACTGCATACTTCCCTTGTCCCAGGGAGATTCCATCCGCATTCTGCCACACCTCCATGCCTAGAAAGTAGTGCATCATATCCAAGTCTTTCATCTTGAACTCGGCAGCAAGTCTCCTTCTTACAACTTTAATGAGTTCCTCTTTTCTGTCAAGAACAAGTCATCGAAATATAACAAGAGCATCACTGGTCTTCCGCCTTCAACCTTGAAACAAAGGTTGGAATCCTCTTTACTCTTAGTAAAGCCTAGAGTCATAAGTAATCTGTCCATCCTATCATACCATGTTGAACCTCAGGATATTCTGCAGTCACTCCCTCTGAAGCGAAGAATCATTCTCACTATGTCTTTCGTACTCTATGCACTGAAACATTCTATACCAGAGTGACAAGTAGCTTCCTCTACTACTAATATTCTATGTATCCATCTAGGGACACAAGATACCAAGATCCTCTATCTTGAACCTTTTCAAAAGTTCTTCTCACACCCATCTGTGAGCTTTTCATCCTCTATAGGATTTCATCTTCAACCTATAGCAAATGTTAAGATATTCATCACTCTAGGTGATCTTCAAGCTCCTCATGTATGTGTTATCCCATGGGTGTCTTTTGAGCTCGTACAAGGCCTTCTTTCATTTGTAAACATGATTCTACATGTCATGTGTATTTCTAGTGGCTGCAAATGTCTCTTCATAGTCTATGCCTCGTGCTACGAATCTTGCCTTGTATCCCACGATGTTTCCATATACTGCATGATGGAACTATGAACTTATCTTCAGGTCTCAATACTGCATCCTAGACATCATTCTTCTTGAACTGGTACACTCCTTCCCTTTCTTCTAGGCTACTTCTTAGAAGGTTCTTCATCAATGATGTTCCCCAACAGTGTTACATAACTACACTATGTCTGAGATCTCTTCTTTGAAAGTATGGTCATATTATTCTTCATCTTGGATTCTTTCTTGAACTGTCGTCACTTGTTCTTCGGAACAAGTCTCATCCTTCTTTGCTTGTAGGTGATTGTACGCGATATTTCCTACAAGTCAAATGCATTAGTTGTATGGTTAGAAACATTTCATAAGGCATATTCATAATGGAAAATTATTATGCATAAATATATGATCATGCAACTATTTTAGCCAATACAACATTCATCCATATCTCATGGAAACTTTTCTAGATGCCTTCCATCTCTACTAGGACAACATTGAGATTGTGCACTAATCCAATATGTCAGCAAAGAGGTTTCATTCTTGATAAGTAACAATGGAGAGTTGTATAGAACCATGAGCTACTTACCCATCACATGCATATTAGTAGTATACTGTCATTAATGCAAACATTCTATCATGCATAATACATCAACTGAATATAAACAAATGCATAACAAAAACAATATCATGAAATGACAATTGAATACTTATGTTTATTTGTTTCATGGGTAGACTCCTTCTTGAGCCTTCAGCTTCATCATCTTCTTTATTCATTATAGCATCGTTTCTTATCCAAATGCTAAGATGGTTAATAGGTTCTTCAATAATTAAGTTCTTCATATTCCTCATCGCTTGAGGGATCTTCTTTGGATGGTGAGAGCTTGGTCTTCAGTTGCTCCCATCTTCTCTTCTCTTATTATGAGTCGAGCTTCTTCTTCTTCCCAGAGTCTGCTGAAAGTAATCACTTCCTTCTGGCACACGTTCCTCGAATGAATGAATCCCATGATCCTAGGAGGCCATTCAAGGTGGTTATCACAACTTCTGCATTCTCCACTTCTTCTTCTACCGCTTGAAGTTGTTATTTGATTTGAGAGACCCTTGTAAAGTATGACTATATGGTCTCTGCATTCTGGATCTTCACATTCTTCAAGTGGTTTCTTAAGGTCATCTTCCGATTTATGTTCTTCCCTTCAAATAGCTTGGTCAAGGAATCAAACATCTCTTTCAGTGTCTTTAGGGAAGACACGTGTGGTACAAGTTGATCCGTAATTGAATCAGCAATGATCTTCTTGGCCTTAACCAATTTCTTCTTGTGTAAGGATTTTAGCCTCATCTCCCTCTAGAACTGGAACCTCTCTACTTATGTAGGTGTCCAATTCATTTCCTTCAATAACTAGTGAGATCCTATACTTCCATGCTTGTAATTTGTCAGCCTCACCAAGCTTGTCATCAAGATGGTGTGACTAGTCATTTGGAAATGAGAACCTCAAATGTAAATAGCAAAAAATTAGATCTTATCGATTTGAGGTGCCCGTCCTGGTTCTGGAGCTGGTTGATCTAGGGTTTGTCAGAGAAACCCTAATTTTCAAAAGTTGGATTCTTTCAGATCTTATTGGATAGAAATATAGACCTCTTCAAGGCGAGCTGTCCAATGTACTCATTTTTCTGAAAACAATGGAGGGAAGCTCCCGGAACAGGAAGCCCTAGTTTACCAATTTATTCTACAGAAATGCCTGATACTATTTCTGCAGTATCTCCGAACGTACTGCTCCTCTATGTCTGAAATTTCATGCTAGGATATCCTCTTCTATCCTTCTTCCAACACCACATGTTTCATTAGAATTGGTTTCATCAATTGGGACTTATGATCGTTTTCCCAAGGTAACATGTTTTAGGACTATTCAGCATAGCAAAGTTGTACAGACTGCCACGTGTCACTGTTTAATCTTCTGGGTCTAAAACTTTTACCACAGAAATTAAAGTATGTTTGATTTCTATAACATCTTCATAAATTTCATTTGGACCTTCGTAGCCCGAGATATAGAAATTCTCCCCAGGTGTCTTGTTTAGGGATGAATCCTAGAAGAGGCTGGAACCCTAACTTGGAGGAATCATATCTCCTAGAATATAGTGAATCTGAGGCTGAAACGTGGTCACAATGTAAATCAGAATTTTATCTTCTGCCTATGAAATTTTCGTCCCCTGAGACTTCTTTAATCTCTAGATATAGCGAATGTACCAAAACTTATCATTTTCAGTATTTTAGGGTTTTTCAGGCCCGGGGTCAAACTAGGTTTTGACTTTCCTGGAGTTTCAACCAACCAAAAATCTTGACCCAGGTCTCTAAAATTTGATTTTTATGAGGAGAGAAATCCTATGTCGAGCTCACTCAAAAATTCCTCTTCTGTAAAAAGCCCTAATTTCCCACACCAAAAACTGAAAAATGCCCGGAATCAAATTCTGCTTCGACAAAAAGATATGCCCTTCAATGGAGACTCAGCCTAGCATACTTTTGCTGATGGATTGTGGAGAGAGACCCAAAAATTAAGATGCCCTAGCTTCTGCAACTACACAATGTCTTCTTCTCAGGTTAGCTCTGATACCATGTTAGATATTTTATCATTCAAGCTAGCATTATCTTAGGATCTTTAACTGAGAGAATAACAAGCACAACAATCAAACACAAGAGACAATAGACACAAATATTTTCCTCGGGGAAATCATAAAGGAGAAAACCTTAAAACTTCCTCAGAGACAAAATCAGCACCAAAAGTAAAACCCAAAACAGTAAGATGATCTCCCGACAGCAGTTGTCTCTTTCTTTGATCCCAGCTTCTTCTCTCTCACTCATGCGCCCCAATCAGTGAGTGTGTGTGTGTGTAATAAATAGAGAGTCTCACTCTCTATTTATATTCTTTCGTTCACTTAACCTTTAACTCTATTATGTAGGCTCGAGTAATCCTAACTCAGTTATGTAGGCTTGAGTAACCACAACTGGGGTACTAATGACCCGACTTGCATTAACTCACCTAGGGTCGACTTCTCTAGGAGAGTCTAATAACCCTGGTGCCCCACAACTATGGGGACTTTAACCCTTGATCAATAGGAGGGTTACCCACAATGACTTTACATGACTTGTTTACATTATTGAATCTCCCGACAGGAACATCAGGGCATGACATGACTCAAATACATTACAGACACTTCCCAGAATAAACATCGGGGTACAATACATAAGATATACAAGTGAATACATTCCGAAGTTACAATTACATCAACATTTCTAATCAACTGTACCATTATCAAGGTGAATTTTTATTTCACCAAAACCCTAAACCAATGTCACTAGATGATGTATAAAATCTCACTAAGCACAACAAAACTCATTTCACCTCCAGAATATGCTTCCTTTGACCTAGGCATGCATTTTAGTGAACTTGGTGCAAAAAACCGCCTAAACCCCTGTTTTGGCAGATCCATAACTTTCTCCACAAACACTCTTAAGACAAAATGAGACCATGGTTAGATGTCTAGGTAAATAATCTACAACATTACGAGATGGGGCGTGCATTTTTATTAAGATATGAATTATGGTGGTCATTTTCCCAAGGCAATTTTGACAAATGTTCCCAAAAAGCCCTGTTTTGGTAGACCCTTATCTTTTTCTTCGGACACTTTTTATGAGAAATGAAACCATGGTTAGATAGGTACTTCAACAAGCTACGACATGGAACGTCGGGGTGTGCATTTAATTTTACCTATGAATTATGGTGGACATTTTCATAAGGCAACTGCTTTAGGGCAATTTTTCATCACTTAGTCAATTTTTCATCACTCAGTCATATGTTTTAAACAATCATACTTTATTTTTCTTTAAATTTGCAGCCCTGTCTTTTGCACTTGTGAACACCAGAATAAATATGTGAGACCATGGATGGATAGCCATATCAACAAAGAACATCCCCATGCCTTTGGATTAATGTGTTGGCTCAAGAAGGACAGTTGGTGGGAATTTGAAAATAGCCTTCTGTAACTGGTTTTAACACTTGGGCAGATTTCGTTTATTTTTAATAGGCAAACATTTTTTTTCTCCAATTTGGAAAATCCATACCTCACACTGTGTTCACCAAATTAGGATCTAATACTATGGATACATGGATAGATAATCATAGAAGAGATTCATACTTTTTAATAAATTTATTGGCACACACAAAGCCTCCGATGGGCATTTCAAAATGGCTTTTGAGACAATTTGTTTTTCAATTTGAAAAATTTATATTTCACACATGTGATCTTTATTACGAATACTAAACCCAGGGATAGATAGAGGAGTTAACAGATAACGGACCCACACCTTTGGATGAAATTATTTACACAACCACATCCTAAGGCGTGCATTTCCAAACCACCTCTTCAATTCCTGTTTTTAACACACACACATTTTCATAGTTTATCTTTGGTGACCATTATGATTTTTCTTATTTTGACAGATGTATTCCTTGCACATCTGATAATAAAAAATAAAAATAAAACCATGGATAGGTAGACTGATATCCAAGGAACCGACCCATGTCATCGACTGAATTTTTGGGCACAGGAACGACATGTGGCGGGCATTTCTAAATGACCTTTTATTACTAGTTTTAACACTTGGACAACTGTGCCATTTTCAAGGTGAATTTTTTATTTCACCAAAACCCTAAACCAATTTCACTAGATGATGTAGAATATATCACTAAGCACAACGCAACACATTTCACCTCCAGAATATTCTTCTTCTAACCTAGGCGTGCATTTTAGTGAACTTGGTGCAAAAAACTGCCTAAACCCCTGTTTTGGCATATCCATAACTTTCTCCACAAACACTCTTAAGACAAAATGAGACCATGGTTAAATGTTCAAGTAAATAATTTACAGCCTTACGAGATGGGGTGTGCATTTTTATTAAGCTATGAATTATGGTGGTCATTTTCCCAAGGAAATTTTGAAAAATGTTCCCAAAAAGACTTGTTTTGGCAGACCCATATCTTTTTCTTCGGACACTTTTTATGAGAAATGAAACCATGGTTAGATAGGCACTTCAACAAGCTACTCCATGGAAGGTCAGTGCATGCATTTACTTTTACCTATGAATTATGGTGGAAATTTTCATAAGGCAACTACTTTAAGGCAATTTTTCATCACTTAGTCATATTTTTTACACATTCATACTTTATTTTTCTTTAAATTTGCAGCCCTGTCTTTTGCACTTGTGAACACCAGAATAAAGATGTGAGACCATGGTCGATGGATAACCAGATCAACAAAGAACATCCCCATGCCTTTGGATTAATTTTTTGGCTCAAGAAGAATAGTTGGTGGGCATTTGAAAACAGCCTTATGTAATTGGTTTTAACACCTGTGCAGATTTCGTTTATTTTTAACAAACAAACATTTTTTTCTCCAGCTTGGAAAATCCATATCTCACACGTGTGTTCACCAAATTAGGATCTGATACTATGGATAGATGGATAGATCATCATAGAAGAGATTCATACTTTCTAATAGATTTATTGCCACACACAGAGCCTCTCGTGGGCATTTCAAAATGGCTTTTTAGACCAAAAAAAATTTCAATTTGAAAATTTTATATTTCACACATGTGATCTTTATTATGGATACTGAACCCAGGGATAGATAGACAAGTTACCGGATAACATACCCACACCTTTGAATTAAATTTTCTACACAACCACATCCTAAGGCGTGCATTTCCAAACCATCTCTTCAATTCCTGTTTTTTAACACTCGAACACATTTTCATAGTTGATCTTTGGTGGCCATTATGATTTTTCTCATTTTGACAGATGTATTCCTTGCACATGTGATCAGAAAAAATAAAAATAAAAACATGGATAGGTAGACAGATATCCAAGAAACAGACCCATGTCATCTGCTGAATTTCTGGGTTCAGGAACAACATGTGGCGGGCATTTCTAAATTACCTCTTATTACTGGTTTTAACATTTGGACAAGTGTGCCATTTTCAAGGTGAATTTTTTATTTCACCAAAACCCTAAACCAATGTCACTAGATGATGTATAATATCTCATTAAGCACAACACAAGTCATTTCACCTCCAGAATATTCTTCCAATGACCTAGGCATGCATTTTAGTGAACTTGGTGCAAAAAATTGCCTGAACCCCTATTTTGGCAGATCCATAACTTTCTCCACAAACACTCTTAAGACAAAATGATACCATGGTTAGATGTCCAAGTAAATAATCTATACCCTTACAAGATGGGGCATGCATTTTTATTAAGCTATGAATTATGGTGGTCATTTTCCCAAGGCAATTTTGACAAATGTTCCCAAAAAGACTTGTTTTGGTAGACCCATATCTTTTTCTTCAGACACTTTTTATGAGAAATGAAACCATGGTTAGATAGGTACTTCAACAAGATACGGCATGAAAGGTCATGGCATGAATTTACTTTTACCTATGAATTATGGTTGACATTGCCATAAGGCTACTGCTTTAGGGCAATTTTTCATCACTTAGGCAATTTTTCATCACTTAATCATATGTTTTACACAGTCATACTTTATTTTTCTTTAAATTTGCAGCCCCATCTTTTGCACTTGTGAACACTAGAATAAATATGTGAGACCATGGATGGATAGCTAGATCAACAAAGAACATCCCCATGCCTTTCGATTAATTTCTTGGCTCAAGAAGAATAGTTGGTCGGCATTTCAGAATAGCCTTATGTAACTGGTTTAACACTTAGGCAGATTTCGTTTATTTTTAAGAGACAAACATTTTTTCCTCCAACTTGGAAAATCCATATCTCACACATGTGTTCACCAAATTAGGATCTGATACTATGAATAGATGGATAGATCATCATAGAATAGATTCATACTTTCTAATAGATTTATTGGCACACACAGAGCCTCTCGCAGGCATTTCAAAATGGCTTTTCAGACAATTTTTTTTTCAATTTGAAAAATTTATATTTCACACATGTGATCTTTATTATGGATACTGAACCCAAGGATAGATAGACAAGTTACCAAATAACATACCCACAACTTTGAATGAAATCATCTACACAACCACATCCTAAGGCGTGCATTTCCAAACCACCTCTTCAATTCCTGTTTTTAACACTTGGACACATTTTCATAGTTCATCTTTGGTGGCCATTATGATTTTTCTCATTTTGACAGATGTATTCCTTGCACATGTGATCAGAAAAGTTAAAAATAAAACCATGGATAGGTAGACAGATATCCAAGAAACAGACCCATGTCATCTGCTGAATTTTTGGGTACAGGAACAACATGTGGCGGGCATTTCTAAATGACCTTTTATTACTGGTTTTAACACTTGGACAACTGTGCCATTTTCAAGGTGAATTTTTTATTTCACCAAAACCCTAAACCAATGTCACTAGATGATTTTGAATATCTCACTAAGCACAACACAAGTCATTTCACCTGTAGAATATTCTTCTTCTGACCTAGGCGTGCATTTTAGTGAACTTAGTGCAAAAAACTGCCTGAACCCTGTTTTGGCAAATCCATAACTTTCTCCACAAACACTCTTAAGACAAAATGATACCATGGTTAGATGTTCAAGTAAATAATATATACCCTTACAGGATGGGGCATTCATTTTTATTAAGCTATGAATTATGGTGGTCATTTTCCCAAGGCAATTTTGACAAATGTTCCCAAAAAGACTTGTTTTGGCAGACCCATATCTTTTTCTTCAGACACTTTTTATGAGAAATGAAACCATGGTTAGATAGGTGCTTCAACAAGATTTAGCATGGTAGGTTAGGGAGGGAATTTACATTTACCTATGAATTATGGTGTACATTTTCATAAGGCAACTGCTTTAGGGAAATTTTTCATCACTTAGTCATATTTTTTACACAGTCATACTTTATTTTTCTTTAAATTTCCAGCCATGTCTTATGCACTTGTGAACACCAGAATAAATATGTGAGACCATGGCTGGATAGCCAGATCACCAAAGAACATGCCCATGCCTTTGGATTAATTTTTTGGCTCAAGTAGAACAGTTGGTGGGCATTTGAAAATAGCCTTTTGTAACTGGTTCTAGCTCAATGGTAGAGCACATGCTTTACAAGCCGGAGGTTGAAGGTTTGATTCCTTCGTGCCCTAATGATATTGCAATATTGATGTTTTAAATAAAATATATTTTATTATGATTTATTATGGATACGAGGGGGGTTCAAAACTACCCTTGTATGTTACAACGAGGGGGGTTGAAAACCCCCCTGTAATTTTATATGAGGGGGTTTCATAACCACCCCCAAAATTCCAAAATTGAATTTTGGGGCCGGGGGGGGTTAAAACCACCCCCATAAGTCATTTTTGGCGATGGTTTAGAACCGCCCCCAAAATTCACTTTCGTAGGTGGTTCTAAACCACCCCCAAAATCACTTTTAGGGGAGGTTTTGGGGGGGTTTAGAACCGCCCCTAAAATTCAAAACTTTTAGCGTCGGTGGTATTAGGGGTGGTTTTGTAAAGACTGCCTCCAAAGCCAAAACCGCTTTTGGGGGCGGGGGGGGGGGGGGGGGGGGGGGGTTTAGAACCGCCCCCAAAAGTCACTTTTAGGGGCAGTTTTGGGGGGGGGTTCTGAACCACCCCTAAAATTCAAAACTTTTAGTGTCAGTTCTATTAGGGGCGGTCTTTTAAAGACCACCTCCAAAGCTAAAAACCGCCCCCAAAAGTGACTTTTGGAGGCGGAAGACAACCGCCCCTAAAATTCAAATTTGTTGTACTGATTGTGTTTTTCCCTTTCCAACAACCTTCTCATGATGATAAGGATCCATACAAGAGTTTCCACAGGAAAGATGGGACATTCAACACCTTGAAAATCGTAATATGAAAGAAGATATAAGTTTCTCAAATAATGGCATTCAAGTTTGTATGAGTTGTGACTCATCTTGATGACTTAAGGCCTATGGATCCAAGGTAAGGGTGGATGGCATAGAAAGGGCTCTCTCCAAGTGTTTGGAATGAGATGAATGGTATTACCTACTTGTATAAGTTACAAACTTATCTAAGATATTACCTAGATCATAATATACATTTTCTTACTTAAAATGAAACAAAATGGGAACATTACTAATGAATAGAAATGTTCTATAATATAGGTGAAAAGGATATTATGGTACTAAAAATGCAAACTACAATAAGAAAGATAGAATTTATAGTAGAGACAAGGTATAGTGTCCAAGGAAAGGGACAAGTTAAAGAAATTTTATATAATTGCAAATAATGATACCTAATGCAAATATGCATGAGGAGGTTAAGATCCAAACCAAAGGTATTTTCCTTATATGATTAGACAGGCATGGAACAAAAAAGTGACTTTCTAAAAACGAGGCACTACAGCTTATCTGTACAAATTTAATGGCCTCATACCTTTATTAGCTTTTTACTATATAGTATTAACAATGATAGCATGAACTGGTATCTACTAAGATACACATTATATTCCAAGCTACAACTAGAATATTCATCCAAAGGTGTAATTTTCATTATGGCTAGTTTTGGATCCATGTGAGCGCACTTAACACCTCATCTAGCATAAATTACTTGCATCCAATCAAATCTAAGAATTTTTTGTAGTGAAAAAAATGGTAGTAATAAGGGTTCTCATGATCCTTTATGCATTCCTTTTTACGCCTCTAAGACCAATGAATCTTATCAGGTGGTTGTTATGGATTGAAGGTGGTAAGTTGCACCTACTTAAACGGGTATAACTATGCACTAAGCATCTTGTCTAATTGAAGGGGAAAGATGAAATATCTTATTGGCTCAGATAGAAGATACAATGTGGTGAGAAATATTGATATATATGAGTTTGATATGTGCTTTCAATTATATCCATGTTTTGTTAATCCCAGTGATAGCTCATCTCCACATGGTATTCTTCATTCATTCGACATCCCTTCACTTAGGAATCTGAATGCAATTGTCATTCCTCCACAAAATCAGTTATCATTTGGATTTATCCTATACATTCACATATGAAATTGTCTTCTAACATTATCTGACAAAACCACATCACTCCATGGCCTCATAAATATCAAATGGACACCAGTATGGCCTCATAAACAAACATTTGCCATTCATTCAAAAAAAAACTAGCATTCATTAAGCCATCCATTCATTCAGTCAACACATTCATTCAATAAAAGCTAGAATTCATTAAACCATTCATTCATTCAATAAAATCTACCATTCATTCAGTCAGTCAAGACATTCATTCAATAAAAGCTAGCATTCATTAAACCATTCATTCATTCGGTCTACACATTCATTCAATAAAAGCTACCATTCATCCATTCAACAGCCAAAAAAACCATGCATGACATTATATTATAAAAAATAATTACACAATATTTATTCAGTCACTTCTTTCTAATTTTTCTTCTCTTTACAAAATCAAGAAGAAGTGCATCTTCTAGAATTTGTCGTTCGGTTCCTGGTGCTTCTTCAACTTGTTGTGATGTCTGCCTAGTAGACTGCTCGCCACGTGGATTTTGCGACAATGGGTTTGGATTTGATGTAATAATGTGAAAATGTTGTATTTATCTATTTTTTATTATAATTACAAGTATTTCATTAAAAAAACATTACAAAGGTGTTTTTTACCTATTGTGGCCACTTCATGTTCTTCATTTTTCTGTCCAGGCTCAACCTATACAATGTGACCCTCTACATGCTCTACAGTTGAAATATGGAAAAGTACAATTAATGTTCAATATCTACAATGTTATATATCAAATTGTAGCATATGAATAAATTCATTACCAAGAATCGAAGCGTGATCTTCGATTGGTTGTTGTCCATCATCGACATTAAGGGGATCATTTCTTTCCTGCTCAAAACAGCATAAATATTTTGTGTTAATTGTTTATATCGAATAAATTGCACAAGTAATAAATCTTCATTAAACTATATAGATTTCATATACATGTGCACCAAATGGATCACCAGAAGACCGTGTTTTCCCAGACAAGCTTTTTCAGCATTCAACAACAGCTTCAAAGTCGTACTGGAATCCAAGATTCCACTCTTCCTAAGTGGTAACTTCCTTGAATCGTTCGTCCTGCATATTTGCATTGTGGCGCATTAAAATGAAAATAATTTGCAATTTATTCTTTGGATGCATTATCGGGTTTTCGATACTTACAATTTATACTGCCAAATTGGAATAACCACTAGGCCCAAGTATCTCCTGACCAATTTTTTCTAGTCTTTCCTTTGTGACATTTGATGTGTCTGATAGCCTAAGCAAGTGTTGCATTACGCTATATGTTCCAAATTCGATATAAAAATTATTAATAATAAGGGTTAGCATTACATTGTGGAAAGTATTGCATACCTCTATGTGTCTGGTGGTATCTTTCCTTCTTTTCTCAAAGCCCTCTCATTTCCATCTTCCACTAGGGCTTTCCACTCGCTTGATGGAATCATCAGAGGGCACTCATACCTAGGGTTCCTTTCTAAGTGAACCCTATATTGGTCTCGGACAATTTTCATATGTTGTCCAGCCTTCCTTAGGACCTTTGTTGTATCGAAGGTATTACTGTTGAACAGGCCAACCAATCGATTAGTCAGCTCATCCTTTAAATTTATTTGTTTCTCTGTCCCACCTTGCGCAGGTGGTGGGCTTGAAGATCTCCAATGTCAAATCATTTAGATTTTTATTAAAAAACATCATTTCTTGCAAAACAATCATGCCATCATTAGTTAAAAAAAGGGTTTTATTGTTATATTATAATCAAATTATAAAAGCTAACTTGAACAATGTATAATTACCTATGATCTCTATATTTATTAGACCAAGTTCCTCATCCACCAAAAATGTTGTCTCTATTGAACCCGTGCTAGTGACACGGGAAGATCTAGGAAATTTTTCTTCAGCATCAGCATTACTAGCAAGCACTGTGTCCACCCCTTCTTCTGCACGATCTAGTGTGCGTCGGTCAGCAACGGTTTCACTTACTATTGGCCTCAGGGGTGTCACAGAACATGTTTTCGACTGTTCAGTTGACAACAATGGTCCATGAATCAATGTATATGGATTCGTTTTCTCATGTGATGACTGATCTACACGAGCATCACTGGGTCCAACACCACCTTGACCACCAATGTGTGGTCGCAAAAAATCATGTAGATACAAACCATTCAATTATAAGTTCACTATCATATCAAATTTAAAATTATAAAGTTTTAAATGAATTGTTATTATGATTCAATATTATGCAACTTACTTGCAAGAAATGAGATCTCTTTACCAACACTCCAACCTTGGCTTCAATCTCGTTTGTCTACAGAATAATGAATAGAAGACAAAGGAAATCTACATTAATTTTTTTCAACATCTTCTCTATTACCATAACCGGGTCTATAGAAGAACCAATGCCAGCATCGTTCAACAACTCATGCACATCAAAATATATGGATTGTTGTGATGTTGTTTCATACACCGAATCGTTGGTCTGCAACAAAAATATATAAAACATTACTTGTGTGTTAAAGCAATAGTCTGAGGAGAATATTATATTAAAAAAACATATATTTCATGATAGATTCCTAGAATTACATCTGGGTTTACCTGATTCCTCGAAGCTGGTGTCATCTGATCCACAGTTGGGTACTTTCCCCAATCATCCACCTGCCAAAAAAGAAGTATACAACATTATCATAATGAAACCAATATACAAACGAGAAATACATAACAAAAAAAACATTATGCTACATGTGTACAATGTTGACGTATTTAAATTTTAGAATTACAATCAGGTTTACCTGTTTCCCCAAGGTTGTTGTCGTCTGATCAAAATCCAGGTGCCCTCCCTAATCAACAGTCTGCATTAATTATAGATAAGATTATATAAACCAAACGAATATACTCTTGAAAAAACATAACAAAACTGTGTGTACATATTAAATTTGTACAATGGAATCGATGTATACCTGCCGCCTCGAGGCAGGTCTGGTAACATCTACTATAAGGGAGGTGCCCCTCACATAACCTTGCATCAAAAACATAGAAAAAATTACCTAACGAAACCAAAATACTCACTGAAACAATATAATAACATAACATTTGGATGTATTTAAATTGTACAGTTATAATCATGTTTACCTCTTGCCCCGAGGATTCTCTCGTCTAAACAGTTGTTGGGGGGATTCCTCGATCACTACCCTGCGAAGTAAATATAGATAACATTTTATAAACCATACGAATATACTCACGAAAAAAAAACACAAAAAAACTCATTTTTCAAATTATACTTGTACTATTACAAAGATGTATACATGCTACCTCAAGAATGGTGTACTCCTCTGACCAACTGCTGGGGTGATGCACACCCGATCACTACCCTGCAAAGTAAATATATAAATTTAATCAAAATTATAACAATCTACTAACAAAAAATCTCAAAGAGGTTAAAATAATTAAAAAAAGGTTTGAAAAATTGTTGGATGTACCACATCCATAGTAACCGTATTTGTATCTATTCGATTCAAATCATAATTAATAAGCAGCTCTTTCCCTGCAGCTATTGATTTAATGGCACATAGAAATACACAATTTCCTTCACGCAACTCAAATATGCAATTGGGTTGCTTAAGTGTAGACCGTGGTTGTGTATTATTTATAAACCCCACAATATTCCCAATTTCCTTTGGCCTTCTGTCAATGTACAACGTTGATCCTTTATTTTGATCTTTGTCTTTTAGTTGTAAATAATTTTCTAACAACCCATATCTACGCATACTTTTTTTATATTGGACCAGGTGCATCCAATATTTGTAGATGTAAGAGGGTCCAACATACTCCATTGATTTTGTACATATGCCGTAACCGACCTTTATTCCATCCATGCAAAACAACCCCAATACATGTAATGATGACGGTGCAATTGTATATATCCTCGTATTCACACAAAAAATGGTATTGAGTTGAGGAAGATCTCCAAGTACCCATTGTTTCACTATATTTTTGTACCTTAAATTTACCTCGATATCACCTATTGTCTCATAATCATAGGAACATGACCCCTCTTCTGTGAGAGAAAATTCCATGTGTTTAATGAATTTTCTTTTGATCTTATGACATATAGTTGATCTAGCCCTTGTAGACACACTGGATGTCTCACTTTCCTATAGCCTTCCTAAACTTCCCTCACTCAAGGAAGAAAGGTCTGACAAATACCTGTTTGGTTTTACCTGCACCATGGCCGAAAAAAACTTGGCAAATAAGAGCAAAGAACCATCATGCTAAAAAAACCTCCAACCAATACCAATTTTAGGAAAGAAAATGAGGCACGAGCCAAGATGGATAAATAAACATATACTTAGTAAAAAACGACCATCAACCGGCCCCATCAACAAATTCCTCACCATAAACATATTATAGTATGCAATCCATCGTTCAACGACAACAAACATTGCCAAAATAGTATACTTAGCAAGAATTGTTACATCAACAACCACAACAATTCCTATAGAGACAAAAAAAACAAACACCCTTGTGACATTGTGTGCTCAAACTGTCCACGCAACTTTTCCAAAAATTCATGCGCTAACTAGCTCCACCTTGAGCATACAACACTTTTGGATGATGAAACTATCATCTCCAATGGCATACCTAGATAAATTTCCTACCTTCTTATCTCCATCAACCTAAAATTATAATGTCAGTGACATGCAATACAACATATTTCTTGTAAGGATTTCCCACTCTATTCGTCCATCACAAACCCTTCCCATGCTTGGGACCCCTTCTACCACATACCCATTGTCTTACACAATCTCATCCATATAAGAACACTAGCTATACATTAATTCCTTTGTTAAAAACATGAACTATCAACCCACATCTCATCATCTTAACCTTGGGAATTATATTAAGAAACCCCTTCAGTACCCCATTGTAGGCATTCCTTAGTTACATTCTCACTAACTTCAATTGTCCCATTAGCTACACCTCCATGGATATAGTATTGTTTGGGGACTCTAAAATCCTTTAACATTTATCTGAAATTGTAATGCTGCCAAAACATTTCACACTTGGGTTGTTTTTAGGTATCATGTTATTTTTAGTTTTCCTTTACATTGGAAAGGTGTTGTGTTTGGGACAAAGGAATTATTCAACAGGTAGGCCACTTCTCACCAGAAAAACACTTCGCTCAGTTTGGAACTTTATATTTAGATTAGACTAGGCAATCCAACTTTCTATCTAGATGGCCATTTTTAGAAAATATGGTAGTCTTTAAGTCAGCACTAGTATGGCTAACAATGATGTAAACATCACTAATGTTGTTTCCTCTAAGTAAGGAACCCATTTCCTGCAGATGGATTTACATTGTACGGGACAAAATACAAAGCATTTATTTCCCAAAATAAAATTATGGAAAGGTTGGTTCCAAAGGATTTTGCATAGAAAAAATGACTATACAAAGAGAAGACCCTTGTCATTACAGCAAAGATGGTCATAATTATATTGGATCTAGCCATGGTATCTTAGCTTGCCTAAAGCTCAATAGACTATGTGCAACAATATATGGCTGGAGTAGGAAAGTGTCTACAAAATATGGTTGCACAAGATTTTTTTCTAACTATTGTCTAATATTTTCTACTAAATTATTTATGCAACTCTAGTGTACACCGACTCATTGTTGTGCCACATATGTCCAAGCCAAGCAAATTTTCTTTTGTATTATGAATGGGGGTGTAGTTTTTTTGGGTCCTTAAAATTAGAAAATGATGCAAAAATTGATGTTAGTGTTGTGTCAAAGTTTGGAAAACCAAGTCCAGCGCAATCTCCTAGGTGGGAAGCCTTAAATAGTATTGTCTATATGATCATGTCTGAAATATTTGCAGGAAAATGGTTTCTCTATCTTGTTCATGAAGGTTTTAAATTGCAGCCATATTACGTTATTTCTGACATATAGTACGTTCTTTCTTACATATATGTAAAGTACTTCCTGATCTAATAGAACCTTTGTTTGTGTGTGAACCACCTATAACAAAAATGACCGTTAGTTGAACCATGAAAGAAAAATGAAACACATGCAACCAAGGAAATGAAGACATTGTCAAAATGATTTTTGGTAATCACTGAAGCATGAAAATAAAAATGATCTCATCTGAAATTTTGGGGCTTAGAAAGATGAAACACATGCAACCAGGGAAATGAATACATTGTCAAAATGATTTGGTAGTCACGCAAGCATGAAAAGAAAAATGACCTCATTTGAAATTTTTGTGGCAGTGGTAACAATTTTCTCCAATTCAGAAGGAAATGATATAGACCATAGTTATCTAGTTTTGAAGCAATAATCATTAAACACCATATCTGACATGTCCTGATTACTGATACCATAACCTTGGATTGATCCTTTTTCTATAACAGCAAAATATAAGTAGATATTTGACATCTATTTGAGAAAAATAGACAGTGTTTCATCAGTTCTAGGAAATAAGTGTGCCCTTGTATCATTCGTTATCAACGAAAATATGTAGTCATTGCTTCATTGAATCTGTCATTAGCAGAGGAATCACTTGAGATATGAAATTGGAAAGACTATAAGAATTGAGTTCTTTTCTACTGTGAGAATCTACAAATGAGAGAATTCATGTATCATCAAGTCCTAGACCACATTTCCCAATTATTAGAACAGCTGGAATCTCATCTAAAGTACGCTAATGAGGGACCCACCTAGGAAATACCTTCAACACAAAAGGAGATTGACATTCTTCTTATTTCTGGAAAGCAGGAAGTAACTATGACAATAGAATAATACCAACTCCAGAGTGACGAACCAAAAGTTTTCCTGCTTTGTTAACACTGTCAACAATTTTCGAAATCCATTATGATCCCTAGTCATTTTTGTTTTCTCTACATTATTCAACCTCCTTGTTTGCATAATTTATATCTCTTCAGCACTTGCTAGAATCAAGGTTGCCTTCAATTTCATCAAATTACCCTTTCATAAACCACAACAAATAACTAATCAGTAAAGTTGTAAGCATGAGGTAAATAAAGAAGTAAGCATCAAAGAAAGGAAAGTAGTAATTTCAGCCTAAATACCTTCAACCATTCAAATAAGTTGTGCTCCACTTCAGCAACTGAGACACCATCCCTCTCTAAAGGTAATTATGCAGTATTTTCATTTATAATTTCAGGAAGACCACCCTCTCTACTCCAAGCAATCTCACCTTGTTGCAATAATGCAAGAGAATGGTCTTCTGCAATTACCAAGGACCTAAAACCATTAGACATATCTATACGCAGATAGTTATTTATAAAAACCTTTTGTAAGATACCCCTTTGAGGATCTATCTCAACAACCTCAAATTTTCATTTTTTTGACCATTATCCATAACAAGAGTAAGAGAAACCTTGTTTTTGTCTAGGTGTTGCAACACTGCAAATGATTTTTTCTCTGGTGATCATAGGAATAGGCCATCACTAATAATAACCAGTTCACTTAATTTCTCAAGTAAATCAATCTCACTACAAGTATTTCCAACATTTATTAGTAATATATGTGAATCAACTTTTAATGAAAAAGCACCTACAAACTTTAATGGAAGGAGTTGTGCCTCAGATGAAAAATATTCAAAGAGACTAGAAAGCGCTGCTTGATGTAGTGACAGATCTCCCTTTGCAATGTCACTTGTAATAATAGTTGGTTTTGTCAAATCCAAAGAAACCAATGTATTTTTTGTCACAATTAGCTTGTCTAGTGATAGCCCTCCAGCATAGGTTGCCACTTCATGTTTCATTATTTTCCCATTCCCAAGATATCCTACTGTCCCAATGAAAAGGTAGAATTACCCTTGCATTTTAAGAGGGTAACAGGGAATTTGGGTGTCCATGTATGCTTTTCCCTGGTATTGATAGGCGTTCTGCAGTACGATTAAGCACTTTTTTGGCTAGATTTAGATTACCCTTTGTTGTTTCAAAAATATCGACTTCTCATCCAATTATTTTTTTGCTAGCATGTCTATGGATAGTTTCTAGGGGATTATTTAGTGCTTTTATTGATTAGTTCTGCTTTGAATTTCCCCACTAGTTGGTCTGTTTTCATTTTTCTTTTAGTCAGCTTCTTATTTCCCTTTTTGTGCAGATTTAGATTTATATGTTTTTGGAAAAGGAAAAGAACTTGTTCAATAATTTCCAGTTAACATTTTTTCCAATGTAGGTAATCTTGATATGTTATTGCAATTAGATGCTTGCTACAATAGCATCTTTGTCGAAATTCATTAGGGTTTTAGAAAGTTCTGCTGCTACCAACTCTTTGATTCTTTTCAAAATATGGAATTTAGAACAAAATTTGTGCTGAATAAGTGTTAAAATAAGCCCTTTTCTGCTACAAGAATATGTCTGTCCAAAATCCTTAGGGTTTTCAACATTTTTGTTGCTATAAGTCCTCTGACAGCTTCAAAAAGATGGTTGTTGAAAAATTAAGTCTGTCGATTAATCGTTAATAATTGTTTCAGGACTCTGTTGTTCTCTAGCCTTTGGATGCCCATATTTGCTTCTGCCGTTGTTTTATTTTTATTTTTTATTTTTACTTCTTCCATTGTTCTAAAGGGTGCTTTGCAGCGAGAATTTAGTCCTTTGCAAATTTAGATTTACAGTTTCACTGTTAAAAAATTGCACTTGTTCTTTGATTGTTTATTTTGTCACCGGCATCTCTCCAGACATGGATAGTCCTAATGAATTATAGGGACGACCAAAACTATGTTGCAATATTCTATAACAAAAATTCATGGGCTTTAGGGGACTTTTCTCCCTAGCATTTCTTTGCTTGGGAAAAAGTATTACATTCAGAACAATAGTTTTCTTGGATAACTTCAAAGACTTTAACCACCAGTTGGAATCTTGATCTCCATGTTGGATTTTTTTGTTGTATTAATAAGGGCTCTACAATAAGATTCTAATGCTTCCTTTTGTGAATTTTGATGAATGCCTTTGCTGTTAAAAATATGTACTTGTGCTACAATGACTTAATTTCCTAGGAGTTCTTGTTTTTGCTTAGAATCTTTGATTATATTCCTTAAGTGTTTTTCATTAAATACTTTTTTAGGTTCCTGGATGTTTGCTCTGATTTATTTGTTCTCTTAGTCAATTGCTTCCATTACTCATTTTGACTTTATGCTCAGAATCTCAGATTATACTTTCTCTAGTGCATCCATTAGATAATTCTACTTTGAGGTTGCCCAATACTTGCTCTGATGGCCTTTTTTTGTTAGTCTAGTGTTCAGTGGTCTTCTCTTGCCAAATTTAGTTTTATATTTTCCTATAAAAAATGGAGTTGTCGTTCAATAGATCAGTGATCGTGTTTGTACAACTATAACTAGTCTTGATAGATAAGGGTGAGTAGATACTTGCTACAATAGTGTCTCTTGTTAAAATTCTTAAGGTTTAAAAAACCTTTTTCTGCTGGAAGCTCCCTCTTTCCTTCAAAAAATTGTTATTTGAAAAAATATTTGTTGCTAGTGTTGATAACTTAGGGTGAGGAGATACTTGCTACAATAGTGTATCTTGCAAGAATTATTAGGGTTTTAGAAACATTTGTTGTTGGAACCTCTTAGTTTCCTACAAAAAGTATCATTTGAAAATATATTTGTTCAATGAGCACAAAAGAAAGTGTTCTTATTTATCATAAGTAAGTGGGAAAGTGATTTGTGGGGGTATACCTCTGGAAAGAGGATGGATACCCAAGTAGTGGGAAACAGGTTGGAGATATGAATGGATGTAAAGGGAAATTCATGGCCCCAACCAGCAGTGAATGTGGAAGAAGACATAGATTTTTAAGGGAAAATGAAAGCAGACCTTGGGAATCATGCACATCACCAGCGAAACCTAGTGGTGGAGAGATGAACAAATTTCCAGAACATTGCTACCTAGCATAAAGAAAAATATAGACAGATTGAAAAGATGAAGGGAAAGTTTCTGAAACAAGTGTACATATATTTCTTTCCTTTGAACTTTATGAGTTCAGCATAATAAATCATATATAGAAGTTTTATTTCAAGAACACGGGTTTTTCATCAGATGTTTCATACACATAAAATTTATTTTGTCAGAAGTTTCATGTTTTGTTTTTTTTAATATTTTGACCTGGAAACAATGTAAGTTATAAAATACCCAGCTTGCCTAGTTGTCAATAATTTATCCAAAATTTTGGTGAAATCATAGAAGTAAAGACATATTTATAAAATTTGAGAATATGCTGAGATAGAGACCATTCACTACTAAGGACAGTAAAACAAAAATGTTTATCCCAATGAAAAAAGGAGGGTGTGGACAACACTGGAAAAAATTGGGAGTGATTTTTTATTGAGTGGTTCAATATCCAATACTGGGAAAACAAAACAGTGATGGATTTGGCATGGAAATTCCAGTGATTCGTGAGTTCAGGGATTTGAGAGATCCAGGAACACGGTATGAATTCGGGGCTTTGTGAATTCAACCTGATGGAGTACCTGCAAGATTCTATAATTGTGGAGCTGAGAAACTGTGATTGTGTATTGGAGTGGCAATTCCTATGTAATAATGGACATAGAATCTTACCCATGGTCATCTGTCTCTCTAGTCCTGTCATAAAATATTTTGAGGAGTATTTAACTATTTACTCTATGTTTGCATCCATTCTAACACATCTATTAGCAACATTTATTTAAAGTATTGTAGCTCAATTTCATGCTAATCAATATGATAAAGAGAAGCAATTGGATTTTACCCATGGATAGTAACAACGTAAGTTCATAAATATGGAGTTGTTCTTGTTAGTCAAAATCTACATCCATCACTTCAGAAACTAGAGACCTCAATAAAGCATCATCCAACTAATCACCTAGCATGCCAGTGGTGCATTTTTTATTGGGGAAGTTGTCTCAAGCTTGGAAAGAGTACCCAAACTCTGATATGCATCCATTTTGAAAGCATTGGATTGTATGCATTACAGCATTTTAAATACAAGGAGCAGGGAACCTTGTGAAATGAGGAAGTTCTAGTTAAAGTTAGAAAGGCTAGCAGCCTTTAACAGTATTGTCTATATGATCATGTCTGAAACATTTGCAGGAAAATGGTTTCTTTCTTTTCTTCATGAAGTTTTTAAATTGCATTTTTGCAGGAAAATCAATGTAGGATGATGTACTATGGAAAATCAATGTATGACTGGGTTAATATTAGAGCTCACATTCTTTGGCCCCCACTTTTGACTTTACTAAACACAACTTAGCGGATCTCATCTTTCTTCCCAGCGCTCCTAGTGGATAGAGGAACTAGGAGGCCAGTAGATAGCAACATCATTCTATCTCCCATATTAGTTATACCTAGAGAGACAATGAAACATTTATAGCTAGGTCCATGTGGGATTGTTGCAGGTTAGCTTGTGATAGCTAGTTCCATGTGAGGTTTTGTTGGGATAGCTTATGCATGATTACAAACCTTCAAGTCTGTTTCACTCATAATCTCTCTGAGTTATTTGAGAGCCTTTTGTAGATATTGTAGGTCTTGAATAACTTTATCTACCGAAGTCATCAAACCAGGGTTAGCATTCCAAACAATTTTACTTGTTCCACATAATGAGCCTCTTAGTTACCAAACATAGGTTGCATTCAAGTTCCTAAGCACACATTGGAGTCCATTCAACTTAGTTTCAATTGTTTCTACATGACCTCCACCTTGGGTTTTATCAAAGAAGCCGACAAATTTTCCACTTTCACTTAGAAATCCTTTGGCAGTCTTGTTTCCACCATCAAGGATTTGGATTAACACCATTTCCTTCTTCCTTTGGGGGTACCATTTATCTTATATGAGAAACCTTTTTGGGAAGAGTAGCAACTATTTTTTGAGGTGGGTGAGTAAATATGGTTGTGCTCACTTTAAAATGCTATAGCCACACTTGGATTCATGCTAAAGTGAGTGACTGATCCACTGTCGCTAAATGCACTTCCTTGTAATTATTGAGTGTGATGGCCTTCATGTCTCTAGCTAACCAACCAAATACTTTGCTTAATATGAAATGCATTTACCAAAGAGATCTCCAATATTTGGTAGCTGAATAGAGTAGATTCCTATGCCATGTCATTATTGTAGTTTCTTAAGTATATATGATTTTATTCCTTCTCCCAATTTTTCAAATCATGCCTAGTTTTCCAAAGATAAAGATAAAAAGACAGCCTCATCCTATACTCTATGGCCCCATGAATATGCTTATATCCAATGATGCTGGGTTTCATGAAGATCTCCCAGAGAAAGAGCTGCAACATCACCCTAGAAAGCGAATAAACATTATGAATTGGCATCACAATATATCCTAACCATTTTCCCTTGTGGATACTCATTAGCTTGATAGAAGAAGGAACTTTTCTCATCCCATGGTGGATAGGATCCATGTGAAGCACCAACTATTGGGTTGATCATCCTCTTTTTATTCTCCTTATTTCTCCACTTATACATGGATCTAGGAAGATGATGCTTATCTACTATATCCTTGGCATCCACACTAAGATAATTGTTGTTGATAGCTCTCATATAGTGGTACACTTACAGCGTCTAGGGAATAGTGATTTTTGCAATCCCATTAATCCAATTTCTTAAGTTTTGTTCGAAATTTCTAAAAAAGGTTTATGGATTTCATAACCTACTTGATCATATATTGTGAACTTATACAATCTATCATCCTTTTTCGACCATTAGATACTCAAAGTTGTGTATTGATCACTTTTACCATTATAGAGGAATTTGTAAGTTAGGTTCCCAAATTCTTAAAGGGTGCTAGCTCAATGGAAAAGCGCCTGCCTTATAAGGAAGAGGTTGGTGGTTCGATTCCTCCATGCCCTAATTGTTGGAGACATTTACCATCATACACACTCTTTTTGGTCAAATTGGCCTAGTTAAACCACTATCCTAAGTATAATTAACATTAATTGACATCAGTGGAGCATTAATTGCCATCATCCAGTCACACCCACGCCTACCTATAGTCAAGGAGGATAACTTAGCCTTCTCCTACAGTCAAGGAGGCTAACTGGAGCACTCCGGGGGTGATCTGAGTGATATTAATGCACCTAATTGCTAACTAGTGGTTACAATCAGTTCAACCAGTTAGTTAAGGCGCCTCCTCTCATTAAATATATTATTTAATGATTATTTATTATTATTTAATGGTCTGGAGTCAACAGGGCGCCTCCACCAACTTCTGATGGTCAGTTCAGCTTCAGTTAACTTCATCGAGGTTCATTGAAGTCATGGAGCACTAGCACTTGATAGTTGGCTTGCTATGACATGTGTTTGATCTCCTTCAGTTGAGATTCAGTCATTTATTGCACTCCGACTTCAGTTAGGGTTTGGTGAGTCGATTAGGGTTTTGGTCAAGTGGTTAACTGAGTGTGATTGAATGGCTAAGAGTCAATTAAGCTAGACTCACTCACTGAATTCGAATTTTCTCCTTAGGTATTCGAATTCTTCATGGAGTTAAGCCATTGCTCAACATTGGTATTATAACCATTCATTTTTTTATTAAATATACAGAAAGGAAACCAATTCTGGTTCTGATTAACACCATTTCATGAGTATTTGTTGATTATTCTTTGATGAGATTGATTCTTAGTTCCTAGATCATGTGCAAGAATTAATACTAATGATATTATAATATCAGTTAAAAAGATCTAAATTAGTAACCAAAAAATCAGAGATAAGTAACCAAACAATGAGAGATAAGTGACCAAACAAAATGACCAAAATTCGTATATAAAATTACTAAAAATGACTAAATTAGTGACCAAAAAATGAGAGACGTGAAACTAGGCATTAAAAAGGATGCAACATGTGGCACTAATGATGAAGCCAAACATGGAGTTGATATGGTAGCAAAATAGGATGCAAAACTAGGCATTAAACATGATGAAACACATGGCGCTAATGATGAATCCAAACATAGCGTTGATATGGTATCAAAACAAGACGTTACTTTGGATGAAAAACATGGTGCTGCGTAGGAAGAAAAATATGGTGCAACAATAGAAAAATATTTCGCGTCATTTTGGTATCAAAACATGATGAAAAAAAGGAAGCAAAAATTGGTGCAAATTTGGAAGCAAAAATTGGCACATATTTGGAAGTAAAACGTGGTGCAAAATGGGATGCTAAAGTGGTAGCAAAAATGGATGCAATATTGGATGCTAATTTGGATGCCAACATGGTGTTTTTAAGGATGAAAATATGGCGCTAACAGGGATTTCATTTAAGAATCAAAAGAGGACACTCGCTAGGAAGCAAAATAGGAAGTTATTTAGGAAGCAAACCTTGACTTTGTTTAGGAAGCAAAGTTGGACGCTATTCTAGAAGCAAAAAAATAGACGCTATTTTGGGTGTCAAAATGGATCCTATATAGGAAGAAAAAAAAGACGTATTTTGAGATGCTTTAAGTTTTTTCCATGATGTGTCCCATTTAGAGTCTAGTTTGACCACTAAATGTATAAAAAAATTACACTAAAAAAGGATGCTAATTACAGGATTTGTTGTAGTGTGATGATGATGATGATGATGATGAATATGGTGATGAAGATGATGATGAATATGGTGATGAAGATGATGATGTCCTATGACATTATGAATATGATGATGAAGAATGCGATGATCTCGCCAAACCACCAACGTCAAACGCGGTGATCAAGATGGTGATGACGATGATGAAGATGGTGATGACAACGATGAAGATGAAGATCATGGTGATGACGATGGTGATGATGATGATGAAGATGACGAGGAATATAACTACAATGATAACAATGATGACGATGATGATGATGATGATGAATATGGTGATGATGATGAAGATGACGATGACGATGATGATGATGATGATGATGAAGATGAATATGGTGAAAAAGATGAATATGACGACGATGATGATCACGCTTCTAATGACGAAGACAATGATGAAGATGGTGATCACGATGTTGATTTCCTATGAAATGATGAAGATGATGATCGAATGATGATGGTGATTATGATGATTATGATGATGTTAGTTATGAAGACGACAATGATGATGATTATGTTTGAGTCTGGAAACCCTCCCACATTGTCAATGCATGTTTCTAGTCTAACCATGCCAAATTTTAGACCAAGCTGGCACATATTTAAAAAAATTCAATGTTGGACCCACGTAGCAGATTAATTAATCTATAGGTATGGTTTTTGTTTCTCTAATTGTTAGTGTCATTCATGTTTTAGTATAGAAACCCTCACACACTAGAAATGCATGTGTTAGTTCTAACCATGCCAAATTTCACTCCAATCCACATTTAAACGTAACAATAAAATTCAATACGTCTATCGCAATATTAAATCAAAATATATAGAGTAGATATATTATTGCACACCTCGTACACTTCAATGAACTAGTTCATCATCTTCATCATCCAAGTCATCATTTGTATCATGTGATCCAGAGTCAACATTGTAAGGATTGTCCATATCATCGTCGTCATCTATGTTAGTTACAATCATCATGTCATCATCGATATCATCTTCATGGACGTTTTTTGCTACATCATCTGATTCAACTAATTCTTCGACATCTTCTTCTAGAAGATGATCATCTTACTCATGTTGATCATGTTGATCGTGGTCTTCAATATCGTCTTCTTTTTAGATACCCTCTTCATTACCTTCCTATAGGTTATAATTTATCAGCCTTCCCCTTGGATCGTGGGTCACAACAAATGACCAACTTGCTCTACCTAAAACCTCAGAGTAAAACAGTTGTTCACATTGGCTTGGAAGAACATAGGGCTCCATTACTGGCTCAAACAACCTTGTATTTAACATGGTAATTCCATTATCATGTTCAATAATTGTTCTATCAGGATCACGTTGATTCAATCGTAACCTTTACCATTTGAAAATGAATAGAACTACCTTGAAGGAGTTAAAGTCACACTGAAGAATATATTCCAAATACCCATAGTATCGATTTTCCGAGAGTTATGGATGTCTGTTACTTCTAGAGGAAACATTGGTCACCTCAAAGACTACAGATATTCCATAGTCTGATGTTTTCTTCGTTTCATCCAACTTTTTATGCAATATCTACAACCATTGCACATAATATCCTTATGGTGTTTTACCTACAACAATCCATACACGAAAATATTACATAATGATTCAATATTTATGATTAAGTGAACTTTTATGCCATACAAGGAAAAAATCAACGTGTACATCAATATGTAATTTTCAAAATGAAAATAGTTTGGTTGACTAATATGATTGCCAGTTTATTTTTTAAACCATATGCTAAATTGATTTCCCTTTGTGTAAGATTGGTATCTCCATTGCAATGTGTTTCTTTAACTAATGAAGCCACACCTTCCCATGATATTTTGTGAGCATATTGTTCACATCGTTCAATCCATACCTTCATCCAATCAAGATTGTTTGCAATGTATAAATGAATTGCATCCCACTCTCGACCAATTGCTTGATGACAATAAAAATTAAAATTCAATACAAATGTAAATTATCTTAACAAAGTATACACTCTTAACTGATGTAATATATTGAATATAAAAATAGAATATCTATAATATATATACATTAAAATCAACAGTCAAATGTATTATATTAATTAATATATACCAGCTAATAATTACCTTTCACCTTCCTAGATCCACCTTTCCCTTTCAGGTACTCCCCTTCAAAATTGTTATTGGAGTTTGGATCACAAATGTGACGTAAGTTGATCTTTGACGCTAAATTAGGAAGATATTCACTAATATACAACATGTTTTGGTATACCATATATCCCTCCATCATATAATCTTTAGTACGTGCTCATTGTCTAACCAAACCCTTCATAAATTTCAAGTGCCTCTCAACCATCCACATGGACCTTGAGTGCACAGGTCCACACAATTCAATCTCCTCGACTTGGTGTATGAGGTAGTGTTCTTGTGCATTGAAAAATGTTGAATGTAGATGCTTATGCATTTCACACATGAGACAAGTAATTTCTCTCCTCCAATACTTTATATCTTATTTATGGATATCTTTAGATTACAACCATCTACAAGTGACGCAAACCAATAACTATATTTAACAAAAAAAACATTATATTACATAACATGAATTAGTGCACAAAAAACAAATACAAGTTCTACGATGAATTAAACAAACACAAATCACATGCAAAAAATCGCTAGTTACCTCATGTAATTCCTAAGATATATATAACTTGTTTGACATTTTTTCGAAGTTATCCAAGAGAGAGAGAGGTAGAACACACTGTAACAATATACAAACCACATCATTTTTTAAACAAAGAGTAGACAAACAAAAAAACAATAATATGCACTAGAATTAAAAAACAATAATTATATGGATACCATAATAACTACCTTCATGAAGACATGTCAATAATGTGTTTTCACCCTCGCAAAATCATCTTTCTTTGTTAATATATTCTTCATGTTCACACAAAATCCAGTGGGAAATTTAATTTTCCACTTGACTTCTTTTACAAAATTACTGTGTTGCTTCGTTAACATCCATCGAAGTGAGTTTATATTAATTTGGTCTATGTTGCTATGAAATTGAATGACGTCTTTCATTGCATGGCTGCCTTCTTGAATGTCTTTGCAAATTTTGAGAATTTTTTCTTTGTCGCTCCTTAGATCCAATATTCCATGTATTTTTTCAGTCACATTCTTTCTGATATGCATGGTATCAAACAGATGAGCAATTTGTAGGTGCTCATAGTATAGCAACTTGCTGAATTGTTTAGGATAACTTTTCATTCCTCGTGGAAGCCCATTAATTCCTTCATGATCACGATGGACATCATGAATCGTAGTTTAAAAAGAAATTATAGAAATCAATCTCAAATATAGTAAACAACACACAATAAAAAAAATACATAACATTTCATATACAATGATTCATACGTACCAGCGTGACAATTTCTATTATATTGCAACTTCCATAGGTGAGGTGTCATTCTATGTGGTTTAAATGCAGTCTCTTGCTTCCCATTGAATATTTTTTTCCGGTTGTTCGATACCTATTCTTCTTAGAGAGGAAGTGTCTATAATCATCAAACACCTTCTTTCTTAAGCTTTTTGAGAGACGAGATTTGATATTAGGACCACAAACTGCACATGCAAATTTTCCCTTTGTCTGAATACCTACATAAAGATATGGAATATCTATGTCAAATATAATTATATATATAATGAATGGAATATTTAAAAAAACATGTGTGCATAGTACTATAATAACTAGTTCATAAAATTAAACGCAATTAAAGTGGAAAATAAAAATACAAACCAGTCGTATTGTAGAGATAGTAATCAAGCATTGAAATCGACGTTTTTGGCTCCAAGAAAATTTTCCAAATTCTTGAACTGTGCTGAACCTCTGGTTCTGCAAATGGATGGGCCTATGGAGGAAGTGTTCTCATTGCAGGTGGAGTTCTCTTTCATGTTCCATTGCAGGGAGCATCCTCTTATGCATTGTGCCCTCCATTCGAGCATCCTTCTTGGTGGTTTTCGAGAATGGAGTAGATCGTGAGAGATGTTCCCATCTCTCTACTAGGAGGTTGTCTCACTTTTATTGGATGCTCTGAGCTCTCCTTTGCATCTAAAGTTTGACTTCGGTCTTGCAGTTCTTACTTCAATAAGATATGTCTTCTCTGTGAAGGAGGTTGTCTGTGTGAAGGAGTTTGAATTCAAATTCCAGTTATGTTCAGCACCCTTGCTTCAAGAAGATATATGTCTTCTCTGTGAAGGAGGTTTGAAGGTTTTATATTGTCTGCAAGGTTGCTTCTTTCCTTGGTTATTGGGTTTGTTCCTTGGATGCAAGCCTTGAGTCCCTGGGACTCCTTGTGACCATTTGTTTTGAGGCCATGGCGATTGGAGGGGACTACTCCCCTTTCCATGTTGATGTATTTGTAACTTCGGAATGTATTCACTTGTATATCTTATGTATTGTATTTCATTGTACCCCAGTGTTCCTATCGGGAGAATCATTAATGTAATCAAGTCATGTAAAGTCATAGAGGTCAATAGTTCCTTGTTGATTGGGGGGAAATTCCCCACAGTTGAGGGGCACTAGGGTTATTAGACTCTCCTAGTGAAGTCGTCCCTGGTAAGTAATTGTCAAGTCAGAAACTAGTATAAATAGAAAGTGAGCCTCTCTATTTGAAACACACACTCACTCAACTGTAGAGCATGAGTGAGAGAAGAGAAGCTCACACAAGTGAGAGAGAGAACAACTGTCGAAGATCATCTTTCTGTCTTTGGGTTTTACTTTTGCCATTGGTGCTCATTCTATCTCTGAGGAAGTTGCGGGGTTTTCTCCTTTATGGTTTCTCCAAGGAAAACTATTTTTGTCTCTTGTCTCTTGTGATTATTGTTTTGCATGTTATTCTCTCAGATAAGATCCTAAGATCATATTGCTTAAATGATAAAAATCTAACATGGTATCAAAGCTAACCTAAGAAGAAGACACTATGCAATTCCAAAAGCTAGGGCTTCTTACTTTTTGGGTCTCTCTCCACAGATCATTAGCAAAATGAGGCTAGGATAACTCTCCATTGAAGGGTTCATCTTTCTATGAAAGCAGAATTTGATTGTGGGCATTTTTCAGTTTTTGACCTGTCACTACTGCGAGAAATTAGGGCTTCTCACATAAGAGGATTTTTTGAGTGAGCCCAACACAGGACTTCTCTCCTACTCAAAATAGAAATTTAGAGACCAAGATCAAAAATTTTGGTTGGGTAAAACTTCGAGAAAGTCAAACCCTAATTTGACCTCGGACTAGAAAACCCTAAAAGACTAAAACTAGTCATTTTGGTGCATTCTCTATTTCTAGATATGGGAGAAGGATCGGGAGCCAAACCCTCTACAGGTTGAAGATAAATTGCTGATGTACCCTGTGTAAACGTTTCAACCTCATATTCGCTTAATTCTGGGAGATATGATTCCTCCAAATCAAGGTTCCAACCTATCCCAGGATTCATCCCTAAACAAGACACCTTGGGAGAATTGCTATATCTCAGGCTACGAAGGTCCAAATTAAATTTCTCCAGATGTTTCAGATAGGGAACAAATTTTAAGTTATGTGGTAAATGTTTCAAACCCCGAAAGTGAAACAATAGCAAGTGGTAGTCTGTACAAGTTCGCTATGCTGAACAGTCCTGAAATAAGTCACCTTGGAAAAACTCTCATAAGTCCCAATTGGTGAAACCAATTCTACTCAAACCTATAGTGTTGGCAAAAGGACATAGGAGAACACCTGAGTACAAAATTTTAGACATATGGGAGCACTAATTTCAGAGATACCGTAGAAACAATATCAGACATTTCTGCAGAAGAAATTGGAAAACTAGGGCTTCCTGTTCTGGGAGCTTCCCCTCATTGTTTTCAGAAAAGGACTACATTGGACAGCTCACCTTGAAGAGATCCATCTTTATATCCAATCAGAATTTTGAAATTCCAAGTTTGGAAAATTAGGGTTTCTCTAACAAACCGAAGATCAGCCAACTCTGGAACCAGGATGGACACCTCAATCGGTAAGATCTAATATTTTGCTATTTACATTTGAGGTTCTCATTTCAAAATGACTAATCACACCAGCTTGATGACAAGCTTGGTGAAGCTAAAAACTTCCAAGAATGGAAGTATAGGATCTCACTGGTTCTTGAAGAAAATGAATTGGACACCCACATAAGTGGAGAGGTTCCAGTTCCAGAGGGAGATGAAGCTAAAGCCTTACATAAGAAGAACTTGGTCAAGGCCAAGAGGATCACCTTATACCACAAGTGTCTTCCCTAAATACACTTAAAGAGATGTTTGATTCCTTGACCAAGCTATTTTGAAGGGAAGAATATAAATCGAAAGAAGTATAGGAATTTCGTGATCCTTGCAGAAATTGACTTAGATCAGTATTTCAGTAAAGAAGTTATAAGAGCCAGAGGGAGATGAGGCTAAGGATAGAGCCAAGAAAATCATTACAAATTCTATTAAAGATTATATCATCCCTCATGTGTCATCCTTGAAGACACCAAAAGGAAGTGTTCGATACTATGAACGAAGCAACTCCAGAAGAATATCAAGAAATGGAAGAACCCCAGGCACCTGTAGATCCACCCTAGGAGCAGAATCCTTACAAAAGGAAACCTGGATGGGTATGAGAGGCTTCCCAAGGTGCAGAAATATATGGGGCTCCAGAATAAATGCATGGATAAAGGAAGAGAACTAGGTCCTACTCTGGTTATGTAGACCTATTATGTGACATCATTGATAAAGAACCTTCCAACTATGAAGAAGCGGTAGAAAAGAAAGAATGATATGATCAAGGAGTACCAGTCGATCATGAAGAATGATGTCTAGGATGTTGTCCCAAGACCAGAGGGGAATTCTGTTGTGACTTCCAAGTGGATCTAAAAGATTAAGCATGCTACAGATGGCGGCATAGAGAAATATAAAGCAAGATTTGTGGCACGTGGATTCTCCCAAAAGGAAGGGATAGATTATGAAGAAACTTTTGCACCTGTAGCTAGATACACTTCCATCAGATCAGTACTTTCTCTGGCTGCAGTGATGAAATGGAATATATACTAGATGTATATCAAGACAGCGTTCTTGAATGGTGTAGCGGAAGAGGAAGTGTATGTGGAGTAGCCACTCGGTTTTGAGACACATTACAGGGAGACTCATGTGTGCAAATTGAAGAAGGCCCTGTACGGTTTGAAACAAGCACCAAGGACATGGTACGAAAGAATTGATAGCTTCTTGACTAGCTTAGGCTTTACCAAGAGTAAATCAAATTCCAACCTTTACTACAAGGGTGAGGAAGGGAACCCTATGGTACTCTTACTGTGTGTAGATGACCTGTTTGTAACAGGTGAGGATGGGTTGATTGTTGACAAGAAGAGGAAGCTTGTTGTCAAGTTCGAGATGAAAGACTTGGGTATGATGCATTACTTTCTAGGCATGGAGGTGTGGTAGAATGCAGATGGAATCTCCCTGGGACAAGGGAAGTATGCAGTAGAGATCCTGAAGAGGATCGGGATGATGAACTACAAGTCCATAACCACACTTATGGCATCGAACCTGAATCTATTGAGTGATGCTTCATCAGATTTTGTTGATGCTACAATATATCGTCAGATGATTGGGTCCTTGATGTACCTAATGAATACGAGACCAGATATTTTCTTTGTTTTGAAAACATTGAGCCAGTTCCTAACAGATCCAAGACGTTCACATGATTGCTGCAAAGCATATTCTAAGGTACCTAAAGGGTACAGTTGATTATGGGCTCAAGTATGAGGCGAATCAGAAGATTAACCTAGAGGGTTATGTGGATTCAGATTGGGTAGATAGTTCCACTGATAGGAAGAGAACTTCAGGGTGTTGCTTCAGTATGGGATCAGGTGTGATCTCTTGGTTTAGTCGGAAGCAGTCCTATGTGGCACTGAGTACAGCCAAAGTAGAGTATGTCGCAGCTTGTTCGACTAGTTGTGAGGCCGTGTGGCTGAGAAAGTTACTATCTGATTTGTTTGATCTCCACTTGGATGCTACTTGTATATATTGCAACAAATAGAGTTGTGTGAAGTTTTTAGAGAACCCGGTGTTCCATGACAATTCGAAGCATATCGAGATCAAATATCACCATATTAGGGATATGGTGCATAGAGGAGTAGTGAAGCTCCAGTATGTTGCGACAAACAAGCAGAGAGATGATTTGTTGACCAAGCCATTAGCCAGAGTGGAGTTTGAGTACTTCACGGGGAATCTTAGTGTTCCCAATATCGAGGTTCCTTACAAGAGGAAGTGATGAGTCTATGAGCCCTTCTAACATGGTGGCAGGATTGGTTCCTCCCATGGTCAGATGTAAGTGCTTTGCCTTTCTGACATGGTGGTAGGATTGGTTCCTCCCATGGTTAGATGTAAGTGTTGATCCTTTCCCCAGATGATAGTAGGTGTGTCCTACCATGACAGCGAATGTAAGTGCAGATTCTTTCCTCGAATGGTAGTAGGTGTGTCCTACCATTTCGGTGGATGTAAGTGCAGAGCCTTTCCCTAGATGGTAGTAGGTGTGTCCTACCATGCCGGCGGATGTAAGTGCATGGGAAATTCCCTGGATGGTATTAGGTGTGTTGATACAGATCGATATCAATGGCCACCCACCTATTCCAATGGCTCAAAACAATTTTCCATTGTGGCAGTTTCCTAATTATTTTTCTACGGTTTTTTGGGTGCCAAACTTCTGGGGTCATTTTGAAGCCCTAAATGACATTTTTTGGCGATTCGGGGGCCAAATGGATGCTATCAACATAGATTTGGTTTTTCATAAGTTGTAAATCTTAAGTAGACCTTTCCAACGAGCTATCAAAATCCCAAATTGGAGATCATTTGCAAACGTTATGACCTCGGGAAGTTGACTGTTCAACTTACCACCTTGGGGCCGCAAACTTTATGATGGTTCAACTTCTAGGGTTACGTTTTGGAATTTTGGGGTTCTCACCCTCATTCTTATTATAAATTGGCCCCTTTGGCCTCATTTTGTATTCATCTTGGCACGGATGAGCATAGCAGCCACATCTATTCTCAGAGATAGCTACCACCATTCTAGCAATTGTATTACAGTCTATTCTATTTCCGCAATTTAATAGAATATGGGTTTACTATATCTTTGTTATCTTTGAAAAATGTCTATTATTATGAATATGTATTTGTTCTTTCATTTTGTTCACACATAAATCCGTATCAGCGGTATCAGAGCAATTTGCTCTTTGATTGTTTCTCGATGCATGTCCCCGACGAGGTCCAAGTATAGAGAGTTTGGTCTCGAACTAGTTTCACTTGATCATTATCGCCGTCCCAAAATACCTCCCATGGCAAAATAAAAGAGAGATGATGAAGTACGAGATCCTCTCAATTCGTTGCTCGAGGAATGCTTCGAGCGACAAAGGAATGAGATGATGGATAGTTTCTCCCAAATCCTTCTACGAATGCCGACAACGGTAACTGCATCTTCAACGAGCAGTCGTTCGGGGATGAAACTCCCTTTAAGGTACAAGTTAAATTTATATTCCTTTATTTGAAGGCAAAATTGATGTAGATGCCCTAGATAATTGGTTGAATGTTCTAGAAGGGTATTTCTCTGTCCACAATTTTTTCGACAGGGAAAAGATCACCTTCGCGCTCCGTAAGGCAGTCCCCCATGTCCAAAACTAGTGGGGTACTTATTGTGAGAAAAACTCATCAAACGAGTCTGGAATGTTTGAAACAAATACCACTTGGGCCTCTTTCATAGATGTTGTCATGGAACAGTATTACCATGTGGGAAACTATGATGACCAGTACACAAAATGGACTGTTCCGCATCAACAAAGGGACCATATGGTGTTGGAGTACACCAACAACTTTCATACCTTGCGCACAAATTTGGGTATCAAGGACTCCGAGTGGCACCTAATTCTGAAATATCGTAGTGATCTACATCGATACATCCAAACTGAGATGGAATTCCTGGACATCTCTTCACTTGGATCTGCCTATCAGTATGTTGTCAAAATCGAGGAGAAATTTTGACAAAATAACAAGCAAGACTCTGGACCTACGAATCCACTGCAGAACCAAGGCAAGGGAAACAATGGCCCGTAGAACACCACAAAATGAAATGATAACCAGTCCCCGCCATAATCAAAGAAGGGGGATGGAAAAACAAAGAAGGACCCCGGGAAGTGATGCGAATTTCATAAAATCCCTTGGCACAACACTGATGAATGTCACTCAAAGCAGTCATTAGTGGCAGAGATCAAATCTTCAGAATCAGATCCTAATTCTGAATCTGAACCCAATGCCATAGTCGCATACAATGGGAGGTAGATCATTGATGCAGACCCCACTACCATTGTTGTTACTGCACAGATTCAACTAGAGGATCTTGAACAGTCAGAGGCAAAGGAGCGCCTCTTCCACTCGCAGATGTGGGTGAAGGGAATGCCTCTACATTTTGTTGTTGACAATGGCAGCCAAAAGAACCTAATCTCAGCAGAATTCGTCAAGAGATTTGAGCTCCCAATAACACCACACCCGCAACCTACAGCATTGGTTGGCTAAGCTAAGGACGAGGTATCCTCATTACTCAACAATGCCTCCTACCATATGGCATCAATCCTTTCAGAGACGAGGTACTCTGTGATGTGGCCCCACTTGAAGTTTGTGATGTTCTTTTAGGACAACCATATATATGGAAGCATCATGCTATATATGAGTCACAGCCTCGCAGCATCATTGTTACTTTGGGAGGAAAACTCTATCGAATACCAGAGACCGTTGCACCTAACAAAGTCTCGTAAGGAAGGAAGATAATATCCCACATCAGAAAATTATTCCTCTTAACAATTGCGTCTGAAGGAGAACATAAGATCACAGATACCTCCACACCCTTTGCACAGGGTGTCTCTGCTCATCAGACACAAGAAGAAGACAAAGCCATTGTTTCCTCATCTATCTGAGTACCTCTACGATGCAAGGCCATGCATTTAAGGTGCTCATCCAGAATAAATCATCCATACAACAATTATGACCCTCTCGAGATGTCAAAGAAGGGAAGCCTCTTCATTTCAACAAATGTCACACCAAGAGATCAATTCAACACAAAGTTTGAGATATGATACGGGATTCGATGCGATGGAGACCATTGCTTCCTAAGGAGGGAGGATTGATCCAGATGGATATCGGTGGCCACCCACCTATTCCACTAGCTCAAAACAATTGTCCATTGTGGCAGTTTCCTAGTTATTTTTCTACGGTTTTTTGGGTCCCAAACTTTTGGGGCTGTTTTGAGGCCCTAAACGACATTTTTTGGCAATTCGGGGGCCAAATGATTGCCATCGTCTATCAAACTCCCAAATCAGAGATTGTATGCAAAAGTTATGACCCCGGGAAGTTGAATGTTCAACTTTCCACCTTCGAGCCATAAACTTTATGACGGTTCATCTTCTAGGGTTACGTTTTGGACTTTGGGAGTTCTCGCCCTCATTCTTATTATAAATAGGCCACTTTGCCCTCATTTTGTATTCATCTTGGTATGGATGAGCGTAGAAGACACATTTCTTCTCAAAGATAGCTACCACCATTCTAGCAATTGTATTACAGTTTATTCTATTTCCACAATTTAATAGAATATGTGTTTATGGTATCTCTATTATATTAGCAAAATGTCTGTTATTATGACTATGCATCTATTCTTTCATCTTGTTCACACATAAATCCGGATCATGTGTCCTACCATGCCAGTGGATGTAAGTGATGGAGCCTTTCCCTAGATGGTAGTAGGTGTGTCCTACCATGCCAGTGGATGTAAGTGTTGAGGCCTTTCCCTGGATGGTAGTAGGTGTGTCCTACCATGCCAGTGGATGTAAGTCACTGGAGCCTTTCCCAAATGGTAGTAGGTGTGTCCTATCATGCTGGTGTATGTAAGTGCTAGAGCCCTTCCTGTGTGGTTTTAGGTGTGTCCTACCATGCTACTGGATATAAGTGCTGGAGCCTTTCTCAGATAGTAGTAGGTCTATCCTATCATGCCGATGATATAAGCGTTGAAGAAGAAGACCTACATGGAGGGTAGGCCTACAACCAGCATGCAAAAAGGTTGGCTTTGTAGAACTTCCTATGACAAGTAAAATGAGAAATAGCAACATTTGCTTGAGATAGAGGGAGCAGTGATGATGATGATGATCGTGTGATGAAGACTTCTACTAATGAACTATGTCAAGAGAATGCATTCCTAGTTAAGAGGGATTGTTAATGTATTTGTAACTTCAAAATGTATTCACTTGTATATCTTATGTATTGTATTTCATTGTACCCCGATGTTCCTATCAGGAGAATCATTAATGTAATCAAGTCATGTAAAGTCATAGAGTTTAACCCTCCCTTATTGATCGGGGGGAAAAGTCCCCATAGTTGAGGGGCACTAGGGTTATTAGACTCTCCTAGTGAAGTTGGCTCTAGTAAGTAATTGTCAATTTGAAAACTAGTATAAATAGAGAGTGAGCCTCTCTATTTGAAATACATACTCACTCAACTGTAGCGCATGAGTGAGAGAAGAGAAGCTTGCAAAAGTGAGAGAGAGAACAGCTGTCAGAGATCATTTTTCTGTCTTTAGGTTTTACTTTTGGCATTGGTGCTCATTCTATCTCTAAGGAAGTTGCGGGGTTTTCTCATTTATCGTTTCCCCTAGGAAAACTATTTGTGTCTCTTGTATCTTGTGATTCTTGTTGTGCATGTTATTCTCTCAATTAAGATCCTAGGATCATGTTGCTTAAATGATAAAACTTTAACATCCCCTTATCTCAATGCCTTTAGAAGACCGGTTGCTTCAAGAAGCAAGTGAAAACTCAACCAGAACCAACAGTCTTTCGTCAAGAAGCTTGACAATAACCCTACGGTGGATCTTCCTGTGGATCCACCATGTCATGCAGCCCCTAATTTAGTTGATCAGGGCCTCTTTGGTCAGTTCATTGAGCTTTGGCCATCCCCCAAATCAATCGAAGGGTGGGTTCAAAGGAATTGGAAACCTCTTATCTTTGAAGGCATATGCAACAATTTGATAGGTAAGGGATACTATGTATTTATTTTTGAAAACTCAACAAATAGAGACTTAATATTTAGAAACGGGTCATATTTTATGGTTCCTCAGGGCCTCTACCTGAACAAGTGGACTCCGTACTTTGATCTGAATCAAGATGTCCCTTCTCTTGTTCATGTTTGGGTTAGGTTGCGGAATCTTCCTCTCCATTGTTGGAATTTGGGTTATCTAAAAGCCATAGGAAATACTTTGGGGAAATATATTGATAGGGATGAAAGATTAGATCAATACACTTGTGCCAGAATATGTGTTAAAGTGGACTTGGAGGTAAGGCTTTCTGAAGCTATTAATTTGATTGCAGCAAAATGGTCACACGTGCAAGAGTTAGATTATGAGAAATTCCACTTTAAGTGCATATTTTTTCATGGTTATGGGAATTTTTCTAGATATTGTAAGAAAACATTTGAGGATATGTTTTCAAAGAGAAGGGAGATCAATGGACCATAGTTCAAAAAACTAGTTCAGCAAAGCAAGGAAACAAAGCTAAGGGACAAAGCGGAGAAATGGGGATGGGTAGCAATCCCTCCGGGCAGAATCAAAAAGAAAATGGAGCACCTATGAAGGTAATCATCTCAAAATAAATTTAAATTTTGAGCATCCCAGAAGATCAAGGGCTCTCAGCGCTTGAAGAGGCAAAAGTCCCTCAACCTCAAATTCAGGCTAGTGAAGAAGGTAAAGGCACAGCTGAGCCAGATCTTGGAAATCCTATGGAAGAACATTCTCCCACATATGTAGAAATGGAGAAAAAAAAACCTATGGACAATTATGGTTCATCTGTCAAAACCCCAAAATTTAAAAAAATTTAAAACTTTTAAAATAACATATAATCACATCAAAAAGCAGTTGTTAACTGGTTGATTAGTTTATGCTATTTGAAATGTAACTAATTAGTTATTTAAATACTCTATTCTTTGAGAAGCATTTTTCTTTTTAGATACTGATTAAATTTCTGTTTGCGACAAAAGGTGATTTGTCGTAAGGGCTGGGCTTACTTATCTTTCGAGCTAACGCAGTCGTTTTCTTCTATTACAGATATACAGGTAAGAAGTATGGTTCGATGCTAACAAGTATTTGAAGTTACAGTTCAGATTCTGCACACACTTCGTTTAGTAAAATTTTATTCATGTTAGACAGAAAAATATCATACTTCTCAAGGTAAAATCTTGTTATTTCTGCTATACTTTCCTTTGGGACTTAATATTAAAACAAAATTGCATTTTTCACAAACACACAGTAGACGACTATACCATCCAAGGTCATGAGGTTTAATAGAATTGCAAGTATGAAAAACTTTAAATGTTTCTCCTGAAAATAAGTATAAGAACTTATATACTATTTCTTTACCTAACAGCTTATTATGGTAGAAAGATCACAGCTTCACAGGTTTATTCCTTTTTTGTCAAGTTATAATAATAACATTCCATTCTTAGCTTGCATACTGCTCAGTTTTACCACTGATGAGGACTATTATTAAAATCAATCCATAAATTCTCTTGCTGCAACATCTAAGATTTAAAATCTGAAACAAGTATCCCATTTATAGTTAAAAAGTCTATAATCCCTTAGAAGGTTTAACTCATTCCAGAAGTAACCATTTAGTTGTATATATTTACATACATCAAGGAGTATATAGGTTATTATCTTCTTTTGGAAATCCAAAATAGTTGGCATCGTAGTTGTAAACTATGACAACTAAACAACTATCATAAACTATTACCCTGTGACTCTTTTAACACATTTTAAAACTTAGGCTTGAGTACACTATGCTATGGTATAAACCATATAAACCCTATGATCATATCAATGGACTAAACTACTAACAATGCGTAGCTTGGAACATATTTAACAAAACATATAACACTGTGATCATAACAATGGACTAACTACAAATAATACGTAGCATGGAACATATTAAACAATATGTATAAGCATGGAATATATTAAACAAACATATCATACAATATGTATATATTCCAAGTACTAAGAATAAACCTTACGTAGCATGCACTCTATATAATCTTATTACTAATCATGCATTGTGGCGATATGGTGTAGGTATATACCAAGGTTTATGACTTGTTATAAATCACTCCAGCGATGAGTTTGATTATCAACAATCATCGGTCGTGGACTTTGGATTGAAAGCCATCTCATACCAATTATTAAAAGATCTACGTGGGTGCATACTATCCATTCGTTCGCATTATAAGGGGTTGACTGAACCCTAACACTTCATTCCATTTCTCCCTCGGCCTCTTGGCCGCTCTGCAACATTTCGGAACCCTGCTGGTAATGTGTTGACCACCACTGCTCCTTTCACAGCTCTTGCTCCACGCGAGTTCAATTACTTACACTGTGAGTTATTTAGAGTGTTTACCTCAGGTTGATTTGCCTCTGTGGAACCGCCATAGGTTTTCTTGTCTCGACTGGTGACAGTCCAGCCCTTCTCTTGCACCCTCCAGTGGATTATCCTTTCCAAAAGCGTGGCTGTTTCTGTTAGCCAGACGGTTGAGAAACAAAAGAAAGAGGCTGCGACGTTAGGGTTTAACTGGGGTCTCCTTTGTGCGGTAGGTTGAATAAATAATATTCATCGTTCTGCCATCGAATGGCAGCCTCCTCGCTGGAACCAGTCACGGCTTCACATCGCGGGCTTTCAACTGCTAAGGTAATACTCATACTGGTTATTTTTCATTGCACAGTAAATTTTATAGGTTATTATTTATCTTTTTAAAAGAAAGCTAACACTCGGCTGTAAATGAATTTCCCTGCAGGTGAACCTGCTACATTTCGGTGCCTTCTCCACAATCAAGTTTACAGCTCCAGCTACGGTAAGCCCTGGGTCCTTCCATGGCTTATCATCTTTGTCTGCATCTTAAGGATGGCGTTGGTTGTTACTACGGACATTCTGTCCTCGTGGTTTTTGAGCTGTTTGTTTTAATGTTTATGCTATGGGTATAACCCTAGCTCTGTAAAGAGTCCTCCGGCTACGGCCGTGAATGTACAGCTTTGATTTTTAATTACTGTAGGTTTGTAAACGACAAAACGCAGGCTGTAAGCCTTCGCGTTATTACTGTGTTAAAGAGTTTTTACAGGCCGTGAGCCTTGCATTTATAGCTATGGGTTAATAACTTAACAGAGTTTTCATTTCTTATGTGATTACTTGTCATGGGTAGGGTTTTTACCCTCCGTTCTACCATATTTTGAAAACTGGTTCTTTCTCTGGCATTTACTTAATGCAGTACTGAAAAGATAAAAACAAAAGAATGATTACTGTGTTTATTTAATAACCCAAATGTAAATGTTATTAGTTATTTTTATTTGATGAAGAGACATTTGTCTCGTTAGGTTATTGCTTAGGTTTATAAACATAAGCTCGATTGTCGAGCGTCCTGTACTCATACCTTCTCCTTTCGGTACAGATAAACCTTGATTTATTTAATACATCATTACTTGTTTTATATCTGTACAATAATTAAATAGCCTTCAGGCTCAGAACAGTCTTAAAATCTTGTTTTTATATTGCGACTGTAATGAATTTATGTCTTATTTCTTTTTTAAATAATATTTATTTGCAAGGATTAAAGATCTAGGGTTTAACCCTGATCTACTGTTTGTAAACAGTATTGTTTTTATACTTTGATATTGAGTAATATAATGCTACTCTTTTGTAATCTTTTAATTTTTACCAATGTATAATGTTTATTTTGTTTACATAACACATTGAAAGATTAGTTCATAAATATACTTTATTTATCTATATTCTGTGTATAAATAACTAAGTCTTAATTAGTATATTACTATACTACCTGAATGTTATTTGTTATACTGTATAACATATTGCTTCATTGTAGTACTATAATATAATATTATTCCTTCTTGATGTTACTATAATACTATGAATGTTGTTTTAGTATTATTTACCCATTATTTAATTGGGGTTCTTTATTTAGTTATCAGATTTGAGTATTTCTTTATAATACTTATTTAATAATACAGTATGATTTTATATAGTATCTATTTAAATTCCTGTATATAAAATAGTATTTATTTACCAGATCTATAATAGAATAATAGTTATGAAAAAGTACTTAACCTAGCTGAATAAAATGAGTGTACAGTAACTTGGAAAATTTGCATTCTCTGCTATAATGTAGACTGTTACTAAAATACTTTAACTGTAACATCTGTTAGATAAGTACAGATAAATACTTATGTCCTTCTGTCGGTAATGTATTTATTTTAAAATAGAAGAAAACAATTATAACTTCCACTGCAAAAATACTTAGTCTATCTTTTCATTTTTACAGCTAATACTTCTAGAAAACAAAGTTACAGTACTAGAATAGTTTTAAGACTGTAGAAAGATAACTCATGAATTTATAAAAACACTTGTAGTAACTGCAATAAATTAGGAGACTCAGTTCAGAAGTTTACTACTTCTCCACACTAAGATACTGTGCTAGAGTACGGTCTGGTGATACTAGATGTGGAAAAACACAGTGAATACTAACAGGTTTAACTACTGATATTATGAGATACTAACTTTACTGAAACTAACTAATTACTCAGATATATAAATAAACATAACATTCATCCAATTCATACTCAGAAAACATGAATAAATGAATGACAGAACCTGTTTAAGCTGTGGACAACAACAACAATGGGAGGCCGTTCCTCCCTACCAACTCCTGGAGAGCGCTCAGACATCGACTTCTCAGGACCCCCGAGCTTGCTCTGGTCTCCCTGGCTGGAACTAGGTGAAGCAAATCAGATAACAGTCTTTAACTCAGTATTAACTCAGAACTATCAGTCAGTTCTCTCAGCCCAAATAGCTGTATTCAGAGTCAAGTTACTGCAGCAATCCACTCAAAACACTTCCTTACTGTTTTTCCCTCTTTCCTCAATGAAATTCCTGAATAACATTCACATGAATGAATTCTCTCTGGAATAAAATCTGAGCAGCCTGAGCTCTCTTCATTGAGTACTTTTAAAGATTACCTAGGTCTTAGTTGGGTTAACTGTCATTTAATGAGCCACCTGCTCAGATTCCACTTTCTTGGGGAATCATGACCCCAAATATAGGGAAGTTGCCACCTGCAACTTAGGAAGTGTTTGAGGATGCTGCCACTTGTCTTTTGCCTTTCCACCTAGTTCCAACCACCAGTTTGACCAGTAACCTCTTTTAATAGCTCTCCCATGGTGTTGTCTCCATAATTTATTTATTATTAATAAAATAGTCTGAATTACACTCCATAACTGTTGACTCTGATGAATCATAAATCCCTACTTAGGATTAAGTTTAACATAATGTCTCAGAAATAAAATAAAACAATTTACATAATTTTACAAAATTGGGGTATGTGACAGTATATATTCTCCCAGAGCTATGTAGTTTAATTCCATTGTCCCATTTTGCTCTTCTCACAATATGATAGGGCATTCAAAATTGCATTCATTTTCTTTGGATTGTTTTTGTGTAGATTATTTGTTATTGAACCTTTTGGTTGATTCTTTGGATTTGTGTGTCCATTATGAACTACACTCCAAATGTCAAGCTCAACAACTTACATATATGCCTCTATTCTTATGCTCCATGGTACATAATCTATTCCATTTAAAAAAGGAACTTTTTTAGGATATACTAATTGAAAATCTATGAGTAATCTATGGGACATGTCTTCTAGTTGTCAAACGATGTGAATAAAACATGCATTGACACCAATTGTTTGAATATTTATAGATGTTGAGATGGCGGAGGTGAATCGGTATTAGACACTTCTACTAATTTTAACTTCATCACTTCAAGTAATACTCACACATTAATAAAACATTCAACAACTATTGAATACAAATGCACAATACATAATGATTTTAAATGGAAATCCAAAGAGAGAGAAAACCACCAAAGTTGTATCCTTTATTAATAAATTGTTTTTTTGGTTCCTCGTACCACCATATGCAATATGCAACATTTACAAAACACATATGCGATATATCGCATACGCGATACATTTTCACGAATCTTAGCCTTGTGGGCTTGGGTTATTCCGAACGTACCATCAATAATGCATATGTGTTCTTGATTTGCACTTCGAAAGTGTGTTTCTGATTTCTTAAGTGGCACCAAAAAGTGGAACCAACTTCGTGGGACCGCCCATATATATACATTCACATATGCAATACTTGAGGTTATATATATATGTTTGGCAATGTAACTTATTTAATGAAACAAAAAAAGCTTGACTGTATCCCGTGGTCGGATGATAAACCTTAAATTAGTGTAGAAATTTGTCGAGCACTTACCAATTAGCATATATACAGTCAGAGCTGAGACCTAACATATATACAATTTAATGCTCCCAAGATTAGAATAGTGTAAGTAAGAGTGGATATACCAGTTGGATCGGTGCGAACTGATGCTCTGACAGTGTAGCCTCTGTCGAGGAGCATCTTGAGAAGCCACGAGGCAATGAACCCCCCTGCTCCTGTTACGTAGACTGTTTCATTTGTTTTCAACCTCTTGCCCAACTTCATTCTATCTGACATCATCTTCTTGTTGCGGGTTGGGAGCGATCAGACAAGTAGCTCAATGAAGAGTGGAAATGTGAAGGAGAGGTACCCCTTTATAATCCCTCGTGGACTGGATAATAGCTCGTTTACAGTAAAGGAACTGGATAATAGCTCGTTTACAGTAAAGGAAGAGAAGAATGAAGTTGGGTAGACTATTTTCATTATTTTAGGTAAGTTTGGCAAGAATCAGGTAACAAGGTTTGTTGTTGAAAATGAGATTTTCATGTTAAAATTACAATTTTAATTATAGAAATGGATTCAGCACCTTTGATTACCTTTGAGTACCCTGTTTAGTTAAGCAATTCTTTGCATCTTTTTAGGTAAGTTTGGAGGAATTGGTTACACAATTTGTTATTAGAAAATGAGATTTCCAATGCTAAAATTGCAAATTTTTATTGTAGAAATAGATTCAACACCTTTAAATACCTTTAGATACTCTGTTTAATTAAACAATTCTAATCACTAAAACCAATTTTTGAACAATTTTGGCCAAAATCTTGCCTAATTTTAAGTATAAATGGTCCAAAGTTTAGCTTACTGTAAAGAAGAATGCGAGGTCATGAAAATTTGTGTGGGCGAGCATCCAGAGCCACACGTGTAATTTTTCCTCTATCTTTGTTTTTTCCTAAAAGCATGTTTAATTTATTTTTGTAAACCAACGATTTTTTCGCTACGAAGTCTAAACATTATTAAAATATAATAACGGTGCTGTATAGGGTTTGCGCTTTATGCGTAAGTGCAGCGGGTTTGAGGTGTGAAATGGACTTGTTGGCTGTGTGCAAACAGTCCAACTCCGCACACAATCTTTCAAACATGGCAATGCCAGTCTGCAATTGGACACTGAACGCTAGTCTGCACATTATATTAAAAAGTCTCCCAAATCCTCCAATCGTATACTACAAGTCAAATGTGGGCTCGTGTATATCTGTACTACCAGCAAACATGCCAATCCCATCGAAGTTGATATTTCCTATTTTGTTTGCTCTCGTGTATACATCAAAACATATTCATTTTGTATATATATATATTTTAAATTGCACAAAATTTATTGTAACTTAGTTGTTATATTACATTCAGGATTCAGTATAGTTATAATGGGATGTTATTCACATATAGAAATAAATCTATTTGGAATTTTTTTGGGTAAAAAATGGTAAAACTCATCATATCTTAGTTGTTAATAGAGTATAATTAGCTGCTATACATAAATACTTCTTAACACATCATTATTAAAATATTATATTAATTAACTCATAAAAAATTAAAACAATTTTTTTTAAAGAATATGAACTTTTATGGAGAAATATGAACTCTTAAACAATTAAACTCTTGACTAATTAGAAAACCAAAATCAATCACTTTGTAAAACTTCAAAATTAAAAGTAATACATCATATTTTATTCTTCTTATAGAAGTGGATCTTTCCCCTATGGAGAGCCTAGCTATGACTAGGCTCCTGTTGTACAAGCACAAAATCAATAGCATGGGAGACCATAGACTTCCTAAGCTCTTACCCTCTCAAAATTATAGTGAGCTTGGGACACTTCTCTCTAAGCTCTTTGAACATAGAAATGCAATTTTAAAATAAACTAAATAATCTGTATTTTTAGGTCTAATAGATTAAAGTTTGGTCTTACTGAAAGTTAAGCATCATCATTATCTTAATTAATATATTTTAATTATAATATTGAATTAAAATATTGAAAATATTTAATATTAAAATACAGGTGACTATAATTTAAGTGATATGATTGATATTTGATGTCTTATTTTCTTAATTAGCAATTTTCATAATATTATTTATATATGATATTTAAATTTTAATGTTTTATGTTAAAATAATATTTTTTTTATAATAATTTTATATATTTTAAAATTGATTTTATATAATTTAATTTGAATAATATAATTATATATGTATAATTTTTAAATATAATAATGTTTTTATTAAGTACATAAATTTAAATTTATTAAATAAAATTGAAAATAATATATTAGATACTTTTCTATGACCATTCCAATAAGGTTGATATTTGATGTTTTGTGTTATTTGATTAAAGCTATGTAAATTGCAACTAAAATGTTGTTTATTTAATATTTAAATTTTATGTTTGTATCAAACTAAAGTTATAGTTTTTTATAATATTATTAAAAAAATTTAAATCTTTTATATTATTTTATATTATAAAACAAAATCTAAAATTATTATAATGTAATTGCATATGAAGTACAACCATACTTTTACCTGGGACTGGATCCCTAACTGCCTTTCATGCTCCTGCCGAACTCTTGCCCATGCCTTTATCGCTTACTTTGGTGGTTCCGGTCCAGTGCTTGCTGGTTTTCGAAATGAAGTGGGCTCTGCTACTACTCCTCGAGGGGATGTTTACTAATATGCTTGCTGTGGTGCCAGAACCTTCCTTGGGGTGGACGGCGTGAGGATCGTTTAGTATTTTAATTCTAAATCTGGTAACATTTTAAGTCTAAATCTAGTTTAGAAATCTATATTAATTAAAAATTGGTTAACAAATATGTATTAAATATTAAAAATTATTAAAAATATATTTTATTTAACATCATTTATTAAGTGATGTTACAAAATTAAAAATACATAAAAACATTAAAAAATTAAGTCATTTAAATTAATAAATAATACACATTTAAATAAATAATACACACTTTTAAGTCACACTACTAATTAATAATATGGAAAACAACAAATAGATTAATCATAACAGAGAAAAAAAATTATATTAAAAATTCATAACTTAAAAAACATAAACTTTAATATGTTTAATAGTTTATTTTAAATTTCTGATGTATAATATAATTATTATCTTTTTACAAAACTCAAAACCAAATAATTACATTTAAAGTAGTGAGGTGTTTTAAGTCTATTATGGAAGAGATGAGGTTTTTTTGGTGGCTGCGACGTCTAAGATAAGTCTCATATCAAAATACTAGTCTCTGCGTTAAAGTTTTTTGTGGATTCATAGCTTTCACAATGGAAAAGTCTAAGAAAATTTGGAACAAGGGTTTCTCCTATGAACTATTTGGTTTACGAATGAGGCCAGCATCCTCGATGGATTTACTTTCTGTAACGTTGATTATTAATAAATATACTATTATTTTTATGAAACTGTAAGATTCTTTTAGCTTGTAATAAGGAATGTACCTTATGCATAGATGGTAGCCATTGTAAAATGGTCTTACAACCATTTTACAATGTTTTAATGAATTTATGCGTTTTTAAATGAACTCCCCATAGGGTCTACGACTGTAACTTCTAAACTGGAAAGTATTTGTTGCTATAAGCTTGCAACCCTGTGTTTCATATCAACAACCTTTAAGGGTTGTGGCATGTAGGAATAATTAATGGTTAAGCTTGCGATGGGGTTTATACGTGGATGAGTTTGATAGTCATAGGGTTATGTTTTTAATTCCGTTTGTTTAAGAGATTCGACCCATCAATCTCTGGTGGGGGTGTAGGTTGAATTGCGATCCAATCCTAGATCTGGATACTATTTATTTACAATAAAGAAGAAGTCTTTATTTCAGTATTTAATTGTGAAAAAATGCTTGGTTCAGATCTGTGTTACTGTGAAGAGTGATTTGTTATTCTATTTAAGGGATTCGATCCCATGATCTCTAGAATATATATTTTGTGTGGATGTGTGAAGATTATAATATCTATTTTGTTTTATTGAAATTTTATCTCAGTGGCCACAATGTGGACCTACGTCTAAATCACGATAATGGATACGATGCTTGGCTTTGTGGATTTGTAGTAAATGATTGATCATATACTTTTAATTTAAAGTCTTAAATGGATTCAATCCCATGAATTATATGTAATCTAGGGTGTCTATTAAGAGCACCCGTTCATGTCCACTATATTTTTATTCTAATATAATTTAATGATCTTTGATCCATCGAATTGCTTTCTTGTTAATTTGCCATAGTATGGGGTTAATGTTCTAGTAGATGTTATCTTACTCTAAAAGAGAATTCAATGTAATAGGGGCCTGTTTGCAACAAGGATCTCAGATCCATAGGTTTCTGCAATATCTAAATATATTAACAAAAGGGGAAAGACCCCACAACTCCTGTAACTATATTTCTTAGTTTAAAATAGACTTACAATTACAACATTGTTTATTCTCATCAAGGGTTTAATACTTAACTTAGTTTATAATTCGTGTTACTATTTAAGAAGATTCCTATCTATGTTATGCTAAACATCATAGATCTATGTGATAATAACATTATGATTGGATATTGTTAACTTTGTATTAAGAAGTTGAAGGGATGTTAATTATATGTAATATACACTTAAATATATGTAATATCTATGCAACTAACTGAATTTACTCCATTAGCACATAATACAAAAATAATAGCGATAGATTAATCAAACAAATAGAGTTTAGCTACTACAGATCTAGGGAAATATATTCTACAGCATTAAAATGTGAAGTGGAAACTATGCACTAATGCTGAGAAAACAAGTGTGGAGATGTTGTTCTTCCCAACCAACTCCCAGAGAAACCAAGCTACTTGCTCAAGAATCCCCGATCCTGTTCGATGAACCACAAGAGAAGAATATCAATGCGCCATCTCTTGCAATTCGCAAATTTTTAATCTTCGTCCAATGATAGCCTCCTCCTGCTTATGGACATTCTAATTTATAGTATTTTTCCTAGGACTTGGTCATTTATGAGCCTCCTACTCTTTAGTACTCAACTAGGAGTTGTGACCCGATTTTTTGGGATGATGCCTCCTGCATCCTGAATTCTCACTCAATGGGTTTTTCCACTTGTCTTTTTCCTCTAATGGGTTATCAAACACTCTTCAACATCTATATCCAATCTTGTCCCCCCTTTAGCATATTTTATTAAAAAAAATGTTTTGATTAAAAAATGTTTTATTCTTGACTTAAAAAATGTGTAGCCCACCTAGAACTAAAAAATTTTTTGTTGTGAAAAGACATTACTTTAAAATTTATTGTAAAGTTTCATGTTGTTTACCAAGGATGGTCAAAGATGACTATAATTGAATACTTTATTATTTAATAATTAATAGAAGAGACACCTATCCAAAGCTGACTGTTGAAGAGTGCTCACTGACCCACTAGAAGGAATGATATGGTGTAGAAGGAAAAAATGGCAAATACTAGCAACAACATTCACTTTCTAGTTGATCCATCAGGCAACTTCCCTGAAATTGTGGTCATGTTCCCAAGAAAGGAGGAACTGAGCAGATCGCTCATTAAATTACAAAATTGACCCAAATACCTTACCCATCGAATGAGCAGGAGGCTCACTACATTCTAGATATTAGAACCTTGTGGTTTTGTGGAAACTAAAACGTTAGGCACACAAGAGGAAATTCGATGAGGGGAAACCTAAAGTGAATAACTAGAGTGTTGACTGCAAATGTGATTTCCAAGTTCTATAGAGGGCACAACAAGCTTCTACATAATATCTTCATCTTGATGGTTCAATGAACAGGCTCAGGGGTCCTAAAGTAAGTAATATTGGTTTCTTTCAGGAGACAGTTGGGAGGAACAATCTTCTTTGGATGTTTGTCCACTTCGAAAGTTAACAGGTTCCATATTGTTCTGATTTGTTATCTTTAATTCATTTTCTGTTTATTTCTTAAGGATTTTATAATGATGAAAGTTTCCAGTAATTATTATTGTCTTCGAAATAAAGTAGGAAAGTTTTATTTTCTGTCAATTTCAAGTTAAGTACATAAAAAATGAATTTACTGCATAAACAGATGTTCATGGTAGAATTTATAGATTATCATATATTATTATTTAGGAACATTATCATCGTACTATATATATATATATATATATATATATATATATATATATATATANATCATCATTTTCAACTGAACAATGAATTCTTTTACAATTAGGGATTGCCTAAGTTAATCAGATAAGCCCTAAATAAAAAATTTATAACATGCCAAAGAAACCACAGATTTAGAATTGAAAACACAAAGGTTTCCAACCGAGGGTTCAAGTCCCATATAAATAAAAATAAATATATGAATTATTCAGTATAAATATCATGCAACCAAAAGGTTTATTGTATTCATAATTTATTCAAGTATTATTTTCACACAAATGAAAGGATTATAGTTTTAATAAATACCCACAATCATCTGAAATGCTTATCTTTTACAAAAAAATGAATTAGGGTTAACATTTTACAAATAACGAAAGGTAGATTCAACCATAAAATCAAACTAACTTCCCCATCTAAGATTTATTTTTACACAGGTTGAGGTTTCGATGCCTATAAATATATTTTACTAAGTAATTTTATTAACTAAAACCTATAGCGAATGAACCTTAGATATATGAACAAAACTTGGTCAACTTTTTAGAAATGATGACACCCTAAGTTCGAAAAACAATATGAGAACCAATTTTACCAATGAAGTACTTAGGATTTGAAACAGAACCTGAAATGAAACTCAAAACCCAAGTAGGCATTCAATCTTAGACTATAAATAAAAAATAGAACAACGAGAGCAAGTATTTTCTTCACATATTAATAAACAAAATATACATACTAGTGATTTTAAACAATATGACAATTATACAGAGTAATGTTGAAAGTATCGAAGGATTTTAAACAAAATAACAACAATTGCAGTAATTGTATTTTCTTTAAACTCTGCTAAGAATTTACATTAAGAGTTTTCAATAATTTACAAGCAACTGCATTACAACTTCCCACATAGACTCCACGATCTGTATGAAAAAGTGATTTAAAAACATTAACTCTATCATAGCCCGAAGGCATCTAAAAAGCATATTTCATCTTTGCCTTTTGGCTCTCCCCACCAGTTCAACACAAAAGATAACACAGGAAAACTAAACCCTTTGACTTTATCAATTAGGGTTTTTAACCTCTTATCTCTAGTTGGAAAGCACCATGAGCTTTCACATGGGCGCTAAATGTTTCAGCTACCTCCATGTGGTTTTATTTTTTTCATACCCACTCTCTATAGTTTTGAAGTGAACTTGTTTTTTTCCTTAGTCACGTTAAATGTTACCTTGACTCGTTGTTTTTTTTTAGTAGCACAAAGACAGGGGGGACTAATCCTTTTTTTTTTAAAAACACCTGAAATAATACAAGGTTAAACATTGTGTTAGATGACAGTAAGCTAAGTAAGACCTTCAGGCTTGTAACCCTTGCATCGAAATAGGGTTTGTAGGTAGAGGGTTTAAAATAATAAAACACGGCGAATCCATCTTATGGTAAAACAAGATAAGAACACAACTGTAACATACGACAAGGAATGCACGACATATCATCAATTGAAAGTGAGTATTTTATCTTAAGACTTAAGAACTGTATCCTAGTATAGTATCATATGAATCATTATGAAGTGATCATATTTTCATTTTGTTAAGTATTAGTTTTGTAGAAGTTTCATTGTAGGATAAATCCTAGGATGGAAATGGAAGGTAGGATTTACACTAATTATTAAAAACTATGTGAAACCAAATTAGGTCGTATATTGATCTAAACCCTCCATAATAATTTTTAATTTTATTTTATGGCCCATTTTGGAGTTGTTACACACGGTTAGCTCCATTTCTTTTAATAAATCAAGACCTAACATCAATCTATCAACAGGGCCACTCCATGAGATTGGAGTATTACATTTACACCCATATAATATTTCAAATGGACTCATACCTGCAGAAACTTGGAAATTATTATTATAAGAAAATTCTACTAAGTGTAGGTAGTCTTCCCAATTACCCGGTTTGTCCATAACATACATTCTTAGCATGTCTTCTAAGAATTGATTTACCCTTTCAAAATTCCCATCCATTTGTGGATGATATGCAGTATTGAAGTTTAACTATGTACCCAAGCCTTTAAACAAGGCTTTTAAGAAGTTACCTATAAACTTTGTGTCTCTGTCTGAGACTATTACTTTCAACATGCCATGTAGCCTGAAAATGTATTTCATGAAGATATCTGCAATGTTAACAACTTTATAGGTATATTTAAGAGGTCTAAAATGAGTCGCTTTACTTAATTTGTCAACCACAACCATGATGGAATCATGTTGTCTGAAATTCTTAGGCAGTCCAGTGATGAAATCCATACTAATTGTCTCCCACTTCCATTCTGGAATGGGTAGTGGCTGTAAAAATCCAACAGGATGTTGATGCTCTGCTTTAACTTGCTGACAATCAAGGAAGCAAGCTAAGTATTCAACCACCTCTTTCTTCATATTTGGCCAAAATAAATATTTTTTTATCATAGTAATCATTTTATGATAACCTGGATTCCCTAATTATGTTATTTTATGTGATTCATTCATGACTATGAGTTTAATTTATGCTATGTTTGGTATGTACAACCTATTTTTATGTAGCAATAGTCCTTGTTGGTTTAGGATGAAATCTGCTTTTACTTGATTTTGTTCATTTTTAGCGGTCTTTTCTTTTAACAAAAGATATTATTTATCAGAATTTCTAATGCTTAGAATCTAATTTTCCAAATTAGATTCATAGCTACTACTTGCAAATAGTAAATTCGTGTGACGACTTAGAGCATCTGCCACTTTATTTTCTTTTCCTTTAATATGTTTTATTTTGAAGTCATACTCGCTTAGAAAGGACAACCATATGGCTTGTCTTGCGTTCAAATTTTGTTGATCAAATAAATATTTAAGGCTTATGTTGTCTGACATAAGTAAAATTTGTATTCGAATTAAGTAATTTCGTCACATTTTTAAGGCGTGAATTATAGCAGCAAGTTCTAAGTCATGTGTCGCGTAGTTTTTTCTCATGATCTTTTGGTTTTCTGGATTCATAAGACACAACATAATTTTCTTGTAATGAGAATCCACCTAACCCTTCATTGCAAGCATTGGTACATACAATGAAATCCTTGAATGGATCAACAATCTTTAAGATCAGGGCAGTGGTTAAAAAATGTTTTAGTTTGTTAAAACTTTCCATGCATTTTTCGGTCCACCCAAAATTTGTACCCTTCTTTTGTAAGGAGTTTATAGGGTAGGAATTATTGGAGAATCCTTTAATGAACTTCTGCTAGTATCCGGTAATCCCCATAAAATATTTGATATCAGATACCTTCTTAGGAACCGACCATTCCATGATGGACTTTACTTTGTGTGGATCGACTAAGATTCCATCCTTGGACACTACGTGTCCGAGATACTGAATCTTATCTTTAAAGAAGTCGCACTTACTGAATTTTCTATGAAGGTGGTGTTCGCTTAGTACTTGCAAAACTATTTTTATTGTTCTTCATGTTCTTGTTCATTTTTAGAGTACATTAGTATGTCGTCAATGAAGACAACCACAAGCTTATCTAGATAGTTACTTAAGATGTTGATCATTAAACACATGAACGCAGCAGGTGCATTTGTCAAACCAAAATGCATTACAACAAACTCATAGTGACCGTAACAGGTCCTAAATGTTGTTTTAAATATATCTTCATCTTTTATTTGCACTTGATGATAACCCAACCTTAAGTCTATCTTCGAAAAGGTAGTTGATCCGCGGAATTGATCGAACATATCATCTATCCTGGGAATTGGGTATTGATTCTTAATAGTCATCTTATTTAAGATTGGTGTTCCTATAATCTATACATAATCTTAGTGTTCCTTCCTTCTTTTTTCACGAATAAGATTGGTGCTCCCCAGGGAGAAACACTTAGTCGAATGTACTTTTTATCAATTAGTTCTTGTAGTTGTGATTTCTATTATATTCATTCGATATGAATATTTTGATGCTGGTATCGATCCAGGTATCATATCAATTATGAAATCTATATCTCTTTTCAGAGGAAGTTCGAGGACTTCTTCTGGAAAGATATCTTCAAACTCCTTTAAAAATGGTATGTCTTCCAGTTTAGTTTTAATATCGTTTTCTTTATCATTCATTATATAAACTACGAATACTTTACATCCTTTCCTTACTTAAATTTTCATTTTTAAAGCAGATGTTTCTCTGATGGTTACCTTCCTAGGAATTCCTTTCACTTTTATATTATTCCCATTATTGTCAATACATGTATTAAATGTTTTATCAAAAGAATTTAGCAGAACCTTATTATCTTCTTGCCAATCCATTCCTATTAATAGATCATAGGATCCTAAAGGACATATATTTACATTAACATGCATAAGAAAATCGTTCATCATCAATTTGCAATTTCTAACAAGACTAGTAACGTTTTGTTTTGTACCTGTGGCTAACTGTACTAGGCATGACGTATCAAAATTTTCAGGTACTAATTTGCATAAATACACTATTCTAGGTGAAATATAACTTAGGCTTGTGATTGGATCAATTAATATAGAGATAGGTTGTTTGTTTATCATACCTTCAATTTCGACCATAGAAGTCTGGTGTTCTTCTTGTCGATTTTCCAGTGCAACACAGATTCTGAGTATGCTCCTTGCCATGTCTCCATCGATAACTGCTTCTTGTATATAATGTACATTAAAATTCTTTTTCCTTACTGGGAATTCTTTAAAGTAGTGTGTCCCTCCACACTCCCAACATTTCAGAGGTTGTTTTTGTGCTGCGTTTTTATTAGGAACATTTGAAGGTTATTTTACTGTAGAGTTTTGGGGTTTAAATTTTTTATAATTATTACCCTGGTATCCACTATAGTTATTCCCTGAAATAATTATGGAATTTATTTTTATTCTTTTTTGGATCATAATTATTTGGCCTTTTATTCTTCCAAGCCGTCATATTTTCTCTTTTAGTTTTATTCTGGACGTAACAAAATTTTTCCTTTCTCATCGCTTCCTCTAGCGTATTTGGATTCTCATATTCAATTCGTTCTTTGAACATGAGGGGAAAACAACAGATGAACCACTGTATCTTTGGTTTCTCATAAATTATATACAAAACATAACAAAGTAAGCTTAAGAAATTACTACATAGCTCTTTCATCGTCATGGCCCCTAGCTTTAGTTCATAAAAATCTTTTTATTTTTCTTCATAATATTTTTCATACAAGTACTTTCTTTTAAAGAGTTTCTTAAATTTTTTCTAGGTTACTTCCCTCTTTTTTATACCCTTAACTATCTTTATGTCTTGCCACCATATATATGCCTTTCCGGTCATCTTAGCCTTTAACTCATATGAATAATTATATATTTTAAAATACTTCTTTTCATTCCAGACAACCAGGCCTCTACCTCTTCGCCCTTCTCGATTTCCCCATTAAACATGGGTGGTTTAATTTTTTTTGAACTCCCCAGATATTTCCTCACAGGGTCTGTATTTTATTTTATTTTTATTATTGTCACTGCTTTCGCTTGACTCTTGTGATTTTTTGTGGTGTTTAAGTGACTCTTCACTTGAAGTGTTAGGTTTATGGCTAGAAAATTCCATATTCCTACTCTTACGATTGTTGCATGGGGAAGTTTTAGGCAGTTCCTGTTCAGATTCTTTATTTTCATCCTTTTCTTCATTATGTATTTTTGCTAACAAAATAGTGTTTAGTTCTTCTTGAGACTTTAGAATTCGCTCGTTATATTCCTTAATCTTTCTTAGTTCATATCTTAGTTCATTAATAGTCTGTTTTAATTCAGATTTATTATCCTAACTATCATTTAGATCTACCCAGATTTATGCATCCCTTAAGTTACCCTCTTCATTAGTCAAATGATGTTCTGGGCGATGTTCCTCTTCTGCAGACATCCCTGCATCTTCCATGTTTCCTGCAAAATATAATTGTACTTCTCTTTGTTGTGTGTAAGAGAATTTTCAAAATAAACAAGAGTTAGTTTGATTTTTTCTGTAGCAGTTTTTGGTTGAGCCGATATAGGACTAGTGCTAAAACTGTGCTCTGATACCATTATGTAACACACTTAAAAATAGTACATAAAAAATTATATGTGTTAATTTCACGTTTGCTTAGCAACAATCTATGTTAAAGTTACTACTGGTTCTAAATTCTATTTTCCTACTGTTACGTCAGGATTTGCTGATGTTTAACAAGGCCATATCCTTTCGAAACCTTGATCGAAACTTCCGCAAGGGATGCATCTGTTTACCAGTTTTGTTCTTAGGTTCTTTTTTTTATTACAAGGTTTGACCTTAACATAGTTCATACTATGTCTGTAAAGTCCTATCCCTAAGCATGAGAATCTTGGGCTTGTAATGTATGGATTCTCCATACAAAAATCTCTAAATTTTGTTAAGTTTTTCATTCTTTGTTTTACTGACACTCATTGCTCCTTACAGATTTGGAGGGATAAGGGTGCTCGGAGAAGTCGAACCCTAGCCATTAACGGTCAATGTCATGGTAAGAACTCCAACACTGTATATTTAAACTGGTTATTCATTTAAAATATTAATATGTTTGAATCTAACTTCAACGGGTTCAAAATGCAGGTTTTGACACTGGGAGGAAGGCGACAAGGTCACCTCCTCCCAGGCTCGCGTCTTAGAACACCAGTGTAAGTGGTTCACGACTCTGTTTGTTCTATATTGTTTTTCACCATTTCTTTTATCTTGTAAACTTTGTTGACCCCTTTCACTTGCTGGTTGCAGTACTTATGGGAAGGGTCGTGAGGTTTCTTGGTGGTTGCGGCCTCTAAGATAAGTCCCCTATCAAAATACTAGTCTCTGCGTTAAAGTTTCTTGTGGGTTCACAACTTTCACTATGGAGAATCTTGAGAAAATTTGGAACAGGGGTTTCTCCTGTGAACTATTTGGTTTACGAATGAGGCCACCATCCTCGATGGTTTTACTACCTGTAACCTTGATGATTAATAAAGATACTATTATTTTTATGACACTGTAAAGATTCTTTTTGCTTGTAATAAGGAATGTACCTTATGCAGAGATGGTAGCCATTGTACAATGGCCTTATGACCATCTTAGATTGTTTTAATCAATTTATGAGTTCTTAAATGAACTTCCTGTAGGGTCTATGACTATAACTTCTAAACTAGAAAGTATTTGCTGGTATAAGCTTGAAACCCTGTGTTTGATATTAACAACCTTTAAGGGTTGCGGCCCGTAGGAATAATTAATGGTTAAGCTTACGACGGGGTTTATACTTTGATGAGTTTGATAGTCGTAGGGTTATGTTTTTAATTCCTTCTGTTTAAGAGATTCGACCTGTCAATCTCTGGTGGGTGTGTAGGTTGAACTGTGATCCAATCCTAGATCTGAATATTGTTTATTTACAATAAAGAAGGAGTTTTTATTTCAGTATTTATTTGTCAATAAATTCTTGGTTCAAATATGTGTTACTGTGAAGAGTTATTTGTTATTTTATTTAAGGGATTCGATCCCACGATCCCTATAATGTAGATTTTGTGTGGCTGCGTGATGATTATAACAATTGTTTTGTTTTATTGAAAGTTTCTCTTGGTGGCCACAATGTGTATCTATGTGCAAATCATGATAATGGATAGGATACATGGTTTTGTGGATTTGTAGTAAAGGATCCTTGATCCTATACTTTTAATTTAAATTCTTAAAGGGATTGGCTCCCATGACTTATATGTAATCTAGGGTATCTATAAAGAGCACCTCTTCAAGTTTGCTATAGATTTTTATTCTTATATAATTTAATGAGCTTCGATCCATCCACTTGTTTTCTTATTAATCTTCCATAGTATGGGGTTAATGTTCTAGTAGATGTTATTTTACTCTAAAAGAGAATTCGATGTAATAGGGGTCTGTTTGCAACAAGGATCTAAGATTTGTAGGTTTTTGCAATTTATAAATATATTAACATAAGGCAAAAGACCCCACAACTCTTGTAACTATTTTTCTTAGTTTAAAATAGACTTACAATGACAACATTGTTTATTATCATCAAGAATTTAATACTTAACTTAGTTTATAATCAGTGTTACTATTTAAGAAGATTCCTATCTATTTTACGCTAAACATTACCTATCTATGTGATAATAACATCATGATTGGATATTGTTAACTTTGTATTAAGAAGTTGAACGGATGCTAATTAAATGGATTTTATCTGCAAGCCTAGGAATAAGACACCGATCTATACATATAACAGAAATTGGGTTTTATTTGGAATTTTAGTTACTAACTTGATTTCAAAATACATAAGTTAAAATTATCTAGGAAACAATGCATATAGGGAATATACAGTTAAATATAAGTAATATATGTGCAACTAACTGAATTTACTCTATTAGCACATAATTCAAAAATAACATCGATAGATTAGTCGAAATAAATAGAGTTTAGCTAGTATAGATCTAGAGAAATACATTATACAACATTAAAATGTAAAGTAGAAACCTAGCACCAATGCTGGGAAAACAAGAGTGGAGATGTTGTTCCTCCCAACCAACTCCCAGAGCAACCAAGTTACTTGCTCCAGAACCCCCGAGCTTGTTAGCTGAACCTTAAGAGCAAAATATCAATGCGCCATCTCTTGCATTTCGCAGATGTTTAATCTCCATCCAATGCTAGCCTCCTTCTTCCTATGGACATACTAATTTATAGTATTTTTCCTAGGACTCTGTCATTTATGAGCCTCCTTCTCTTTATTACTCAAGTAGGAGTTGTGACCTAATTTTTGGGGATGATGTCTCCTGCATCCCGAGTTATCACTCGATGGTTTTTTAACACTCTTCAACAACTATATCTGCTCTTGTACCCCCTTCAACATATTTTATTAAATAAAATTTGTTTTGATTACAAAATCTTTTATTCTTGTCTTTTCTGTCAAAAATAATAAAATAATAATAAAATATTTCCAATAGAATTAATAATAATAATTAATTATGGGGGTGTTATAGTTGCACTAGTGCTATATGTTCTCTAAATGCCTACAAATGTTTGTAGCCTGAAACCATCATTTAGGCCCTCAAAGGCCGTGCCCACAAAAACATATACCTTATCATTTTCCTAAAACATAAAAAGTGATTGTTAGAAAAATGAAACTTGACGTAGTTATGAAATGTTTCAATACACAAAACTTACATATCCAGAAACGTGATTCAATTTCCTACATTTTATATTTTCTATTGAAATCAAGATATTTTGTGTAAGTATCTCAAAAAAATCCTATTAAGTTGAGGGATGCCCGATTTTCCAGTTTTCTATTGCTTCTAACACACCAACAACAAGCCTCATTAGCTTGGTAATGTAGTGAAAAACATAGGATAAACATAGAAAAAAAAATTTCATAAAAAAATGCTTATTTTGAAAATAATAGAAATTAAATTTATCTGCCATGATTGATACCTCAAACCACCACATCATCCCTCTAACGGGGATAATTGGCCTCCAATGGTAATATGATTTTTTCTTGGTGTTAGCACTAATTTATTTATGCTGAAATTGGTTTTATTGCCTTAAAAATTTTGTGTTTCCATTGGTGATTAGATGGTTTTCAAATTTTTCTCATTGAACAAATTATAAAAATTCCAAGGTGGTGAGAAAAAAAGAGTTTCATGGTTATTTGGGAAAAAAGGAAAGGAATTCTTATGACTTGAAAGGATTTTATTATTTTATAATCCATGCATAGATCTGCCACATCACCAACAATCCAAGTCAATTAATGCACATCAATACACCAATCAAAGCCCAAGCGTCGATCTCACAAGAGGTATCATATTTCCTTTGTTCTTTGGTATACATTGAACAAATTGGCGTTTATAAATAGTTCAAAGGCAAGTTATCCAACGCATGTGGGATAATACCATTGAGAAAACAAATAGAATGTAATTTTTTTTCTAAAAAGGTTGTTTTGCACAACTATGGCAATTTTAGCAAGATTGCATTACCATCCCGTGTGATGTATCTCCGTAATGGAGAGTGGACTGATTTCCTGAAAATATAACTGCTTCTTTAAGGGAAGTATTTCAATAAGGAAAATTAGTTTTGGAGGTGTCAATTGACAACTCCTTGAATTTGCTTGATTTTCTACGGATAGTTCAAATTGATTTGGCTACTGGAATGGAGAAGTCGATTGCTTGGATAGATCAAAATGATGACATTGAAAATGATGAAGCGGGTTTGATTTTGAGATGATCTTGCAGTGTGGCCATCTCCCAGCACCTTCTTTTGCAATTCAATTTATTATTCAAACCTTTATTAAGGCATATAAAATGGAGAGGAAGCTTACCAAACGTTTTCACATGTCATTGAAAATGCAAGAGGGATTAGAAGAGCAACCACACTTTTACCAATAGTGTGATCTATATGGTTTGTTGGTTTCGCAAGAATTATGGATAACTGGATATGTTGATGGGCGTGGTGTCATCCCTATTTCAAATCCAAATGGGATTTTCATCGACATGTATAGAACATTGTTCAAAAGTCATCAAAATCATTGGGTATATATAATGATTTGCAGAATGACTTGCAGAATGATTTTAACGAAGAAGAATGTCCCAACGAGGTGGATACCACATGTGATGCAACATCCAATGAATCAAACCATGAGAAATCCATTTCCAACACTATTGAAGTCTCTGCATGGCATTTCAAAAAAAATGTTTAAAATCTTGCAAGATCGAAGGATCAGATTAGTACTCAATTTCATCCAACGACTCATATTAATTTTGTAATGGGAACCTGCACAACTAAAAGAAATCTTCAATCTATGAAATGATGTTAAACAGTAGATGGGATGGACGGTTGGATTGACAAGTGGAAAACATCAACGACTGAGGTGTATTTTGCACCATCAACATGCAAGGAGAAATTAAGTTTCAAGATTTGCAGAATTTTTATACCGTGTGCAAGTTCTCACACGTGTGCTGGAAGAAGTGAAGGGGATTTGAAGTTGAAATATCCCAACGGAATCCAATTTCACTAATTGAAAGATAGTATAGAAAACCACCTTTTGAGGTAGCGGAAAACCATTGTGGGAATTTATGAAAAAGTGTGAAATGGTGGAGATGCGTTTCTAGTCATAATCACACCTTTGGTTAGAAAAGATAGGATGATGAATTGGAGAAGTATTTGGCTATTAGAGAAGCAATCTACAAAGATTCATGATTTTGAGACAACTATCCGTAGACTTTATTTCCATATAAAGCCTCTAAATGATTTGCAGTTTGGAAACTACCATTGGTATATTGACTTCATTGAGAAAGTGAATGATTTTGAATGAACAATAAAATTGTATGAAATATGTCTTATTGCACATGATAACTACCTGGAAGTATTGAATATGATATGTTCAATATATGGAAATTGTTGGAAGCGTGGAAGTTGCAAATGATGCTTTTGCACGGGCTACACAAATTTTGGTGAAAAGATAACTTAAGATCCAAATTTTTTGTTGCTCAATTCAAGGAACAGATGGGACACATACTTGGTGCTCGTGTAGAGTATCAATTTATTTGTATAGAGCTAGTTTCTGGTATCCTTGATGCAATAGGCAATTTTCAAAACCCCCATGTTCAGATACATGCAACAAATACAATATTGAACATTATTAAAGAATGCTATAGAGACAAACCAATAACATCCCTATATGTTCCTTCAATCTGATGAAAAAATAGTTAATTCTATTATTCCAAGTCAAACAGTTCATTTTTAATGTGAACGAACCATTGGTGAATGTAAAAGCTGCAAATATCTTGGTACTTTACCAGTCAACTTCAAATAATTGTTTTCGTTAAACCAAGATTAAATTTTAGAAAACGATAGAGAAGTTTCCTTAGATCATGTTAATCTACAATAACCTCTCTTAGTTTTTACACAGGTATTATGGTTTGGAAGAATTGTAGTCATCTTCATAGGGCAATTTTCTAGATTTTCAAATGATTGTTTTAGTCAGTATGTTTAGATAGTAGTTTTTGCCAAATGGAAGTGAATTTTCAAACACCTAGATATCCTTTTCCTCATAAAATTACTATATACAATAAACTCTCTCATGTTTTACATAGGTACTATAGTTTGGGATAATTTAAGTCATCTTCACAGGGCATTTTTCCAGAAATTCGTGATATTGTCTGAGTCATCAAAATCAAAGTTAGATTCTAATGAGTTGGAGTAGAATATGATAAAATGAAGATAGGGGCTGGGTCAGGAACATGGTTAATTACAAAAAACTCTCTCATATTTCACACAGTTGTCACCATTTGAGCTATGCAGGTGGGGCTCTGAAGCTTATTTTTCAGCAGTCTACTTCCTGAAATGAAGCAAATCAGTTGTAATTGTTTCTATTTTTAGAGTATAGTTATATTTCAAATAGAATATTAAGTAAAGGTTGTTTTTCTATATAATAAGATGTATTTTTATAGATATAGGGTTGGATTTGAAGAGAGGATCTTCATTGTAATAGGTTTCAATTTTCCAGAATGAATAAAATTGTAGAGGAGGAATGTTGAAGTTTCCATGGCAGAGATTTCTTGTGCCATCATTTTCCTTAGTAAGTAATATTCTGATGTGATTGTTTTTTATAGTTCTCCCTCTCTATTTTGTCTATGCTTTCATGTTTGAACAACATTTTATGTGCTAGAACTCATCTTGCATGATCTAGTTTCATTTGTTCAAGCATTTTCAAACAATTTTCTGCTAAAGTTTTACAAAACTCACCCTAGTTAGGTGCTCTGCTTGATGGTCTATCCTCCTTGTCTTATAATGAACCTGAAAATTCCTCAATACTAAGGAAATGGTGTCTACCTTGCCTCTTTCCACGATCATTTTAAAACCCTACCTCTTGCACCTCAACTTATGTCTGATTTTTAACTCAATTTTCCCAATTGCCTCCTCCATGAGTGTCCTACCAAATATTTAAAAACAAACTTATCCCTATCATAAATCTGACCTTCTAAGTGTTTTGATTGAATATATCGAGTGTGAAAACCTTGTAAATAGTGAGAGATCCCTCTATGATTGTATTAGGTCATAAATACAATCTAAAGTGGTTTTGTGGTTACCTCGAGGCTTCCATGACACAACCCAAGGAAAATATGAGTGATAATAAATTGGTGTCATTGCCGGGGAAAGAGGGTTCAAATCTTCCCTTGGTTTGAATGACATTGTTTCATATTTGATTGTTGATGGTGAACAACGGTCAAACATTAGATGGTTGTGTATCTTTGTTACACCAAAATCTCATCACCGTCATGTTATGAGATAGGTATTACCTTATCTACTCCAATCCCTCAAAGTTTTCCCTAGAGAAATAATAGATGAAAATTATCCCCTTGCATTTTTTCCTTGTTTTGAGATAGTAACACTCTTTCCCTGTTGAAAAAAAGCATTACCTAAGTCAACAAGGCTCCTAATACATGAACAAAGAGTGGTGCCACCGCCTCTATTCTTACTGCAAGAAGTGTTACCCCCTTAACACCGCTTGTTTGCTTCATTAAAGGAGCGTTGCTCGAGTTTTTAAGGCAAAAAGAGAAGCTTCAAGAGGCTTATCGAAGCTTGCCTTCATGGAGCCTCATCCCTATGGTTTAGGACCAGCTGGAGCTCAAGATCCTTCATTTTTGGATCTTCTCTCCACCTCATCCATGATATCCTCAACCATCCCTATCCTCCCATGCCTTTAAATACTAGCTCATCCCCCATGGGGAGGGGGAGAAAGAATTGTGTTGCATACCCAAACTTTGTTGAACATTAGAGGAAATTTCAACTCAAAATGGGCCTTTTAACTCTAATTCAAATTCCATGTCATAATTTGTTAGCCAATGAAATCGATTTAAATTTGAAATACTGTATAGGTCTTAAACAATTTTTGAATATAAATTTGGGGATAGGTATCATAAAAAAAACTACTTTTTTGTTCGTATTTTCGACATATCTCCCTGTTTTTTCACTCAAATTTCAATTAGGAGAGCTCGTTGGATGGAGAATTAAATTCTACATCCAACTGGTACCCACTCAACATACTTTTGATGGACCCTGCTACCCCAAAAACAAGAAATACCTAAAAAAACATGATGATGATGTCATCATCACATTTTTTCAGGTATTTCTTGTTTTTGGGGTAGAGGGGTCCATAAAATGTATACCAGGTGGATACTCATTGGATGCATAATTTAATTCCACATCGAACGAGCTCTCTTGATCGAAATTTGAATAAAAACACAGGGATATATGTCAAAAATACAAACAAAAAAGTAGTTTTTTTTTTCTTCCTCCAAAATTAATAAATATTATTTTATTATTTTAACTATTATTTTATTAATTTTCCTTAGGAGGACCATTTTGAGTTTAAATTTCCTCTACTGATCATTCTTGATTCTTTAGAGGCAAGGTGAAGCTAGAGGCAAAAGGGCTATTGGATGGGACTCTCAACACAAAGGCAACAAGGTTGTAGTCTTTCCAATTATTGTGAATAAAGAATGTTTTTTCTTTCCCATATATGTTGTATCATGTGTATGTATTGATTGACTCCTTGGTCACAAGCATAGATCCGGTTTTTATATCTTGTATCCTATCACTTTCTATTGTTGTCTTCTATTTTTGCAGACAGAGGAAAAAACTTCAAGGATAGCGAAGACATCTGTTAATAGAATAAGCATGGTAGTCCATTCTAGTGTTTAAACAGATCTAGGGAGAGTGTAAAATTTCATGTTACTCATTTTTTCTAGACCTGAACCATTCATACTAGAGGAACAACGCTTGTCCGTAAGAGGTGCAGTTTTCCTAGCAACAATTTTTCACCTGGTGACCCCATCTTCCAGGAATCCATTTTTTAGAATTTCCTATGGCGACACTACTATCAAAAGGTTGCAAAATTTGAAGAGTTGATTTAGTTTCTTCATTAGTCAAGATGAGATCTTTTTCTACAAGGTATGCTCCTATGAATCGTGCTCACATTCCCATCTTTCCAAATTGAACATCTAATGTAGATTGGAAAACATATCTTCTAAAATTCAAAAACCAAAAGAGTGATGATGTTGCCCTTCATTTGGTTAGATATTATATGTATATACATAAGCTGGGAGTTAAATTGCATGAGGATTATTTAATGAAAATGTTCATGGTCAGTTTAGAAGGAGATGCAAGGTCATGGTATGAGGTATTACCATCATAAATTTTATGTTCCCTTAACGATTTTCATACAACATTTCATGAACATTTTAAAGACCAATACCCTTCCTTGTTGATAGTTCAAGATTGTTGCATGCATGTTAAAGGTTTCATTGAAGATTTGGAAAACATGTATGGCGATGATGAGTTTATGGATGAAGAGATTTTAGAAATATTAAATGAGAACCCATTTCAGAAAAAATAAATACAAAACAGTTTCCTTGACATTCAAGAATTTTCCCAGCAATTGATAATATCTTCCTTGAATGAAAGAGCTATAAGCCAAAACTCTAATTCAACCAGTTACATTTCTTTTATTGAAATTGATGATAATTTGCAGCAGTCTTGTCAATATTTGTGTGACTAACAAATAAGTTCGGACTGTCAATCAAATCCTTATATTATTCAACTTTTGAAATTTTGTTACAAGAAGAGGATGCCCATTTCCAATCAGAATATACTATTTTGCACCAGCAATTTCTTCAAAGTTCAGATAGTTATGTGATTGATTACATAGAGAATGCTAATTTTGAAAAATCTTAGCCTTGTAGTCCTTCCACATGTTTATTTTTTGAAATTGCAAGTAAAGAGGAATCAGACTTTGAAATAATGGTTGAAGAAAGACCTTTGTGTGTTGATATAACTCAAATTTCACCTGAAGATTTACATGAACATACAAAGCTATCTTTGCTTGTGGAAAATGAGAATGATGGACAACATTGCAATCAGTCTGAACATATAGAAAAATCAGTAGTTTGTAATGAGGAGTTAAATCACCAAAAGGATGAAGAGGATTCTCAAATGGATGTGTCTTTTTGTTTTTCAAATTCAGAATTTTTTTGTCAAGAAGAAATATTTTTTCTAGATCCTATTGAAGAACATAATGATATTTCCTTTGAGACACTTGGAAAGAGTCAAATTTTAAATTATGATATTTTAAATGAAGATGTGGATGTCTCGCATGGAAATTGTCATGAGTTTTCCTTGCATGGTTCTTTTGAAGATCAGTTTTACAGTGTGCAAGGGAATTTATAGTTGGAACAACCTTCTCATGGTAAGATAATGACATAATTGTTTGAAGGTTGTCATGCCTTTTATGATCCTGTGGCTGAATATATGGAAAGAATTTTCAGTCGGAATGGTTGGTTATGTGTTTTCAGTAAGGATCAAGTCTTTTATAATAGCTTGTTACTGTTATCTATTATATTTTTATTATTTAAGCAATATGATCTTAGGATATAATCTGAGAGAATAACATGCACAACAATAAACACAAGAGACAAGAGACACAAATAATTTTTCTCGGGGAAACCATAAAGGAGAAAACTCCACAACTTCCTCAGAGATAGAATGAGCACCAATGGAAAAAGTAAAACCCGAAAACATAAAGATGATCTTCGATAGCACTTGCCTCTTTCTCTGATCACAAATTCTTCTCTCCCACTCATGCACCCTAGTGAGTGAGTGTGTGTGTGATAAATAGAGAGTCTCACTCTCTATTTATATTCTTTCGTTCACTTAATATTTGACTCTATTATGTAGGCTCGAGTAATCCTAAATCAGTTATGTAGGCTCGAGTAACCACAACTGGGGTACTAATGACCCGACTTCCATTAAATCACCTAGGGCCAACTTCTCTAGGAGAGTCTAACAACCCTAGTGCCCCACAACTGTGGTGACTTTAACCCTTCAAAAATAAGGTGGGTTACCCTCTATGACTTTACATGACTTGTTTATATTATTGAATCTCCCGATAGGAACATCGGGGTATGACATGACTCAATTAAATTATAGATACTTCCCGGAATAAACATCAGGGTACAATACATAAAATATACAAGTGAATACATTATAAAGTTACAAATACATCAACACTCCCTCTTAACTAGGAAGTTTTTCTCTCGACACAATTTATCAGCATAGGTATTCTTCTTTGTATCGACTGGATTATCATTGAGTTCTCATCATCTTCATCTTAAATTCATCTTCATTACTAGACCTGGATCATCACTGGATCTGGATCATCACTATTGGATCATCATCACTGGATCTGGATCATCACTAGATCTGGATCATCACTGCTGGATCATCATCACTGGATCTGGATCATCACTGCTGGATCATCATCACTACATCTGGATCATCACTGGTGTTATCTCTCGATTCTTCTCATCATAGGAAGTTCTACAAAGCCAACCCTTTTTCCTGTTGGTTGTATGCCTAGCCTCCATGTAGGTCTTCTTCAGCTCTTATATCTGACCCAAAGTTAGAATGGCCAGCCCAGCACTTATATCCAACCATGAGAGGAACGCATCCAACAACCATGTCAGGAAGGCAGACCCAACACTTACATATGACCATGGCAGGAACACATCCAACAACCATGTTAGAAAGGCCCATCACTCACATCTGATCATGGGAGGAACACATCCAACAATCATACCGAAAAGGCTCAGCACTCATGTCCGATCATGGGAGGAACACATCAAAGAACCATATCGGAAAGGCTCAGCACTCACATCCGATCATGGGAGGAACACATCCAAGAACCATATCGAAAAGGCTCAACACTTATATATAACCATGGGAGGAACACATCTAAGAACCATGTCAGAAGGGATCAACACTTATATCCATCCATGTGGGGAACACATCCTGCATCCATGCTAGAAGGGCTCAACACTTATATCCAACCATGTGGGGAACACATCCCACATCCATGCTAGAAGGGCTCAGCACCTATATATGATCATGTGGGAACACATGCCACAGTCTCCTCAGAATGGCTTTGCACTTACATCTGATCATGTGGGAACACATCCAACAGTCACATCAGAATGGATTTACACTTACATCTGATCATGTGGGAAAACATCCCATAGTCACATCAGAATGGATCTGCACTTACATATGATCATGTGGAAACACATCCCACAGTCACATCAGCATGGCCCTCGGCTCCAGGCTAAGTATTCCTGGTAACTGACCAGGTGCCTCCATTCTCCCAGAGAATGGCCTTCAACACTTATATATGATAATGTGGGAACACATCCCACAGTCACCTCAGAATGGCTCAGCACTTACATCTGACCATGGAAGGAACCAATCCTCTCACCATGTCAGAATGGCTCACAGACTCATCACTTCTCCTTGGAGGGAACCTCGATCTGGAGAACACCAAGCTTCTCCCTAAAGTACTCAAACTTCTCTTTGGCCAATGGCTTAGTCAACACATCAACTATCTGTTCATCCATCACAACATACTGGAGCTTCACTGTTCCTCTCTGCACCATATCCCTGATATAATGATATTTGATATCGATATGCTTCGACTTGTCAAGGAACACCGGGTTCTCAAACAAATTCACACAACTCTGGTTGTCACAATATATACAAGTAGCATCCAAATGGAGATCAAATAAATCAGACAGTAGCTTCCTCAGCCATACTGCCTCACAACTAGCTAAACAAGCTGCGACATACTCTGCTTCAGCTGTACTCAGTGCCATGCAAGACTCTTTCCTGCTAAACCAAGAGATCACACCTGATCCCATACTGAAGCAGCACCCTGAAGTGCTCTTCCTATCGATGGCACTGCCTGCCCAATCTAAATCAACATAACCTTCTAGGTTAATCTTTTGATTAGCCTTATACTTGAGCCCATAATCAACTGTACCCTCTAGGTACCTCAGAATATGCTTTGCAGCAATCAGGTGAACATGTCTGAATGTGTTCACAACAAAGAAAACATCTAGTCTCGTATTCATCAGGTACACCAAGGAACAAATCATCTAACGATACATCATGGCATCAACCGATTCTGATGAAGCATCACTCAATAGCTTCAGGTTCGATGGCATACATTTGGTCATGGCCTTGCGGTCCATTATCCTTAACCTCTTTAGGATCTCTATTGCATACTTCCCTTGTCCCAGGGAGATTTTTCCACACCTCCATGCTTAGAAAGTAGTGCATCATATCCAATCCCTTCATCTCGAACTCGACAGCAAGTCTCCTTCTTGCAACTTTAATGAGTTCCTCTTTTCTGTCAGGAACAAGTCATCGACATATAACATGAGCATCACCGGTCTTCCACCTTCAGACTTGAAGAAAAGGTTGGAATCATCTTTACTCTTAGTAAATCCTAGAGTCATCAGTAAGTTGTCCATCCTGTTGTATCATATTGAACCTCAAGATCTTCTGCGGTCACTCCCTCTAAAGCAGAGCATCATTCTCTCTTTGTCTTTCGTACTCTAGTATGCACTGAAACATTCTGCACCGGAGTGACAAGTAGATTCCTCTGCTACTAATATTCTATGTATCCATCTAAGGTCATTGGATACCAAGATCCTCTATCTTGAACCTTTTCAAAAAATTATTCTCACACCCATCTGTGAGCTTGTCATCCTCTATAGGCTTTCATCTTCAACCTTGTAGAAAATGTTAAGATCTTCATCACTATATGTGTTATCCCATGGGTGTCTTTTGAGCTTGTATAGGCCTTCTTTCATTTGCACAAATGATTCTTCCTGTCATTTGACTTCACTTCCAGTGGCTGCAATTGTCTTTTCATATTCTATGTCTTCTTTCTGTGAGAAGCCTCGTGCCTCATGCTACGAATCTTGCGTTGTATCCCACGATGTTTTCATCTACATACTTCCCTTTAGGTCTCGATACTGCATCCTAGACATCATTCTTCTTGAAATAGTCTTCCATTTATTCTTGGCTACTTATTCATAGTTGGAAGGTTCTGCGTCAAGGATATCGCTGCATTTGTCTTCATTCTTAGATTATTTCTTGAACTGTCATCACTTGTTATTTGGAACAAGTCTCATCCTTCTTTTCTTGTAGGTGATTGTACACGATTTTTCCTACAAGTCAAATGAATTTGTATGGTTAGAAACATTTCATAAGGCATATTCATAATGGAAAATTATTATGCATAAATATATGATCATGCAATTATTTTAGCCAATACAACATTCATCCATATCTCTCAGAAAATTTGTAGATGCCTTCCATCTCTACCAGGACAACATTGATTTTGTGCACTAATCCAATATGTCAGCAAAGAGGTTTCATTCTAGATAAGTATCAATGAAGAGTTGTATAGCACCATGAGCTACTTACCCATCACATGCATATTAGTAGTATATCATCGTTAATGAAAACATCCTATCATGCATAATACATCAACTAAATATAAACAAATGCATAACAAAAACAATATCATGAAATGACAATTGAATACTTATCTTTATTTGTTCCGTGGGTAGACTCCTTCTTTTAGCTTCATCATCTTCTTCATTCATAACAGCATCATTTCTTATCCAAAAGCTCAAAATGGATAAGAGGCTCTTCAAGAATTGAGTTCTTCATATTCCTCATTGCTTGAGGGATATTCTTTGGATGGTGAGAGCTTAATCTTCAGTTTCTCCCATCTTCTCTTCTCTTATTATGAGTCGAGCTTCTTCTTCTTCCCAGAGTCTACTGAAAGTAATCACTTCCTTCTGGAATACGTTCCTGAAATGAATGAATCCCATGATCTTGGGAGGCCATTCAAGGTAGTTATCACAATTGTTGCATTCTCCACTTCTTCTTCTACCACTTCAAGTTGTTCTTTGATTTGAGAGACCCTTATAAAGTATGATTGTATGGCATCTGCATTCTAGATCTTCACATTCTTCAACTGTTTTCTCAAAGTCATATTCTGATTTATGTTCTTCCCTTCAAATAGCTTGGTTAAGGAATAAAACATCTCTTTTGGTACAAGTTGATCCGTGATTGAATCAGCAATGATCTTCTTGGCCTTGACCAAGTTCTTCTTGTGTAAGGATTTTAGCCTCATCTCCCTCTTGGAACTGGAACCTCTCTACTTATGTAGGTGTCCAATTAATTTCCTTCAAGAACTAGTGACATCCTATACTTCCATGCTTGGAAGTTGTCAGCCTCACCAAGCTTGTCATCAAGCTGATGTGATAGATCACTTTGAAATGAGAACCTCAAATGAAAATAGCAAAAGATTAGATCTTACCAATTTGAGGTGTCCGTCCTGGTTCCGGAGCTGGCTGATCTAGGGTTTGTCAAAGAAACCCTAATTTTCAAAACTTGGAATCTTTCAGATCAGATTGGATAGAAAGATAGAAATCTTCAAGTTGAGCTATCCAATGTACTCCTTTTCTAAAAATAGTGGAGGGAAGCTCCTGGAACAGGAATCCCTAGCTTACCAATTTCTTCTGCAGAAATGTTTGATACTATTTCTATAGTATCTTTGAAAGTAATTCTCTTCTATTCCTAAAATTTCTTACTAAGGTGGCCTCATCTGTCCCTATTCCAACACCATAGGTTTCATCAGAATTGGTTTCCCCAATTGGGAGTTATGAGAGGTTTCCCAAGGTGATCTGTTTCAGGACTGTTCAGAATAGCAAAGTTGTACGGACTTCCACGTGTCACTGTTGCATATTCAAGGTATAAAACTGCTACCATAGAAAGTAAAGTCCATTTCCTTTCTGAAACATCTTGATAAATTTCATTTGGACCTTCATAGCTTGAGATATAACAATTATCCCTATCTGTCCTATTTAGGGATGAATCCTAGAAGAGACTGGAACCCTAACTTGGAGGAATCATATCTCCTAGAATATAGCGAATCACAGGCTAAAAATTGGACAAAATGTACATTAGGATTTTATATTTGAGCTGAAAACATTTCATCCCTTGAGACTTCTACGATCCCAAGATATAGCAAATTTACCAAAACTTATCACTTTTAGTATTTAGGGTTTTTCCAGCCCGGGGTCAAACTAGGATTTGACTTTCCCGGAGTTACACCCAACCAAAAATCTCAACCTAGGTCTCTAAAATTAGATTTTGATGAGGAGATAAATCCTATGCCAGGCTCACTCAAAAATTCTTCTTCTATAAAAATCCCTAATTTCCCGCACAAAAAAACGAAAATGCCCGGAATTGAATTTCGCTTCGATAGAAAGATGCGCCCTTCAATGGAGATTCGACCTAGCATACTTTTGATGATGGATTGTGGAGAGATACCCAAAAATTAAGAAGCCCTCGATTTTGTAGCTCCATAATGTATTCTTCTCAAGTTAGCTCTAATACCATGTTCTATTTTTATCATTTAAGTAATATGATCTTAGGATCTTATCTGAGAGAATAACATGCACAACAATAAACACAAGAGACAAGGGACAGAAAGAATTTTCCTCAAGGAAACCATAAAGGAGAAAACCACGCAACTTCCTCAGAGGTAGAATGAGCACCAATGGAAAAAGTAAACCCCAAAAACATAAAGATGATCTTCGATAGCAGTTGTCTCTTTCTCTGATCCCAACTTCTTCTCTCTCACTCATGTGCCCCAGTGAGTGAGTGTGTGTGTGATAAATAGAGAGTATCACTCTTTATTTATATTCTTTTGTTCACTTAATATTTGACTCTGTTATGTAGGCTCGAGTAATCCTAACTCAGTTATGTAGGCTCGAGTAACCACAACTGGGGTACTAATGACCCAACTTACATTAACTCACCTAGGGCCGACTTCTCTAGGAGATTCTAATAACCCTAGTGCCCCACAACTGTGGGGACTTTAACCCTTGAACAATAAGGAGTGTTACCCTCTATGACTTTACATGACTTGTTTACATTATTGAATCTCCCGATAGGAACATCGGGGTATGACATGACTCAATTACATTACAGATACTTCCCGGAATAAACATTGGGGAACAATACATAAAATATACAAGTGAATACATTCCAAAGTTACAAATACATCAATATTATGTTCCTTTGTTATAATTTCAATCAAGCATGAGGAAGAAGCTCGTTTATTAGATCAATTGCTTAATTGGATTCATTGGAAGTCATAGTTTACTTGAATTAGCTGTTGTGCTCAATAAAGTAGGGTAGGTAGGTGTAAATAAGCTCGACATGGTGAGCATCTCTTTCAACAATTTTCAGTTTGTTTACAGTTTTAGTTACAAGTTCAGGTTTGTAGTTTATAATTGGTTTTCAACCTTCAAAATATCGATAAGTGACAAGTGACAAGTTACAGGATATAGTTTGGGATTTGTTTACAGGATGGTTTTAGTGGATGGTTACAGGTCAAAACAGTTTGAGGATTTCAGAGAAGGATTGGGAAAATCCCAATGGATTTCACACTTGTTCTATGGGGTTCTTTGCTACCTTGCAGGGAGGATAAAATCCCCAATTAGAGCAAGCTATTAGCACTAATTTATTTCTTCTGAAATTGGTTTTATTGCCTTAAAAATTTCGAGTTTCCATTAGTGATCAGGTGGTTTTCAAAGTTTTCTCATTGAACAATTTATAAAAATTCAAAGGTGGTGAGAAAAAAAGAGTTTCATGGTTATTTGGGAAAAAAGGAAAGGAATTCTTATGAATTGAAAGGATTTTCTTATTTTATAAACATTGGTTTTTTGGTATGTAAAATTTGGCTTTATAGCTAAGTATTTATTTTTACCAATGTTTTTTTTTATAAAATATGGAAAAAATATATCAAGAGCATCCATGCATAGACCTGCCACATAACCAACAATTCAAGTCAATCAATGCACATCAAGACACCAATCAAAGTCCATGAATCAAAGCCCAAGAGTCGAGCTCACAAGAGGTATCATATTTCCTTTGTTCCTTGGTATACATTGAAACAATTGGTGTTTATAAACATTTCAAAGGAAATTTCTTCAGTGCATATGGGATAATACCATTGATAATAATAAAAAATAGAACGTAAAATATTTTTGTTCTAAAAGGGTTGTTTTGCACAACTATGGCAATTTTAGCAAGAGTGTGTTTCCATCCCGTGTGATGTATTTCTATAATGGAGAGTGGAAATATTTTCCTAAAAATATAATTGCTTCTCTAAGGGAAGTATTTCAATCTGGAAAAATAAGTTGTGGAGGTATCAATTGACATCTCCTTGAATCTGCTTGATTTTCTATGGATGGTTCATATTGATTTGGCTACTGGAATGGAGCGGTCGATTGCTTGGATAGATCAAAATGATGACATCAAAAATGATGAAGCAAGACTGATTTTGAGACGATGTTGTGGTGTGGGAATCTCCTAGCACCTTCATTTACAATTCAATGTATTCTTCAAACCTTTATTAAGGCACATAAAATGCAGAGGAATCTTACCAAATGTTTTCACATGTCATTGAGAATGCAAGTGGGATTAGCAGAGCGAACATAATTTTATCAATAATGTGATCTATATGGTTTGTTGGTGTGGAAAGAATTCTCGATAACTGGAGATGTTGATGGGTGTGGTGTCCTTGTTTCAAATCCAAATGGACTTTTTATCGACATGTAGAGCACATTGTTCAGAAGTCATCAAAATCAACGAGTATATGGAATGAATTGCAGAATGACTTGCAGAATTATTTTAACAAAGAAGAATGTCCAAATGAGGTGGATACCACAAGTGATGCAGCATCCAATGAATCAAACCATGAGAAATCCATCTCCATCACTGTTGAATTCTCTGCATGGCATTTCAAAAAAATTCTGTTTAAAATCTTGCAGGATCGAAGGATCAGATTAGTACTCAATTTCATCCAACGACTCATATTAATTCCACAATGGAAACCTGTACGACTAAAAGAAATTTCCAGATCTGTGAAACGATGTTAAACGGTAGATAGGATGGACAGTCTGATTAGCAGGTGGAAGACATTGGTGGCTGAGGTGGATTCTGCACCATCAACATGCAAGGAGAAATTAAGTTTCAAGATTTATAGAATTTTTATACCGTGTGCAAGTTTTGACACGTTCTTGGTCAGCGATGTCCGGACGAAGAGATCAACCGTTTTAGAAAATTCTGCTGGCAGAAGTGAGGGGGAGTTAATATTGAAAGAGCTCAGCGGAATCCAATTTCACTAATTGAAAGCTGGTTTTCTACCATTGTGGGAATTTATGAAAAAGTGTGAAATGGTGGAGATGCATTTCTGGTCATAATCACGCCTTTGGTTGGAAAAGATAGGATGATGAATTGGAGAAGTATTTGGCTATTAGAGAAGCAATGTACAAAGATTCATTATTTTGAGACACCTATTCATAGACTTTATTTCCATATAAAGCCTCTAAATGATTTGGAGTTTGGAAACTGGCATTAGTATCTTGAATTCATTGAGAAAGTGAAATATTTTGATTGGACGATAAAATTGTATGAAATATGTCTTATTGCAAGTGAAAACTACCTCGAAGTATTGAATATGATATGTTCAATATATGGAATTTTCTGGAAGCGTGGAAGTTGCAAATGATGCTTTTGCATGGGCTACACAAATTTTGGAGAAAAGATAACTTAAGATCCACATTTTTTGCTGCTCAATTCAAGTAATAGATGGGAGACATACTTGGTGCTCGTGTAGAGTATCGATTTCTTTGTACAGATCTATTTTCTGGTCTCCTTGATGCAATAGGTAATTTTCAAAACCCCCATGTTCAGACACTTGCAGCAGATACAATCTTGAACTTCAGTAAAGAATGGTATAGAGACAAACCAATAAAATCCCTATATGTTCCTTCAATATGATGAATCAATAATTAATTCTATTATTCCAAGTCAAACAATTCATTTTTAATGTGAAAGAACCATTGGTGAATGTAAAAGTTGCAGATATTTTGGTACTTTACCAATCAACTTCAAATAATTGTTTTGGTTAAAACAAAATTAAATTTGAGAAACCAAGAGAGGCGAAACAGAGAAAATGAAGGCATGGGTTTTGTCAGGAACATGGTTAGTTATAAAATCCTCTCTCATATTTCACACAAATGTCACTATTTGAGATATGCAGGCGGGTCTTTGAAACCTATTTTCAGCATTCTGCTTCTTGAAATGAAGCAAAACAGTTGTAATTGTTTCTAATTTTAGAGTTTAGTTAGAATTCAAATTGAATATTATGTATAGGTTGTTTTTATATATAATCATATGTATTTTATAGATATAGGGTTGGATTTTCAAGATCATATAGGCTCTTCATTGTAATAGGTTTCAGTTTTCCGGAATGAATAAAACTATAGAGGAGGAATGTTGAAGTTTCCATGGCGGAGATTTCTCATGCCATAATTTTACTTAGTAAGTAATATTATGAGGTGATTGTTTTTTCTAGTTCTCCCACTCCATTTTTCTATTATTTCATGTTTGAAGAATAGTTTGTGGGCTATAATTCATCCTGCATGCTCTAGTTTCATTTGTTCAAGCATTTTCAAACAATTTTCTGCTAAAGTTTTACTGAACTCACCCTTGTTAGGTTCTCTACTCGATGGTCTATCCTCCTTGTATTCTAATCAAACTGTAAATTCCTCAAGACTGAGGAAATCACATCTACCTTTCCTCTATCCATGATCTTTTAAACCCCTACCTCTTGCAACTCAACTTATGTCTAATGTTTTAGTCCATTTACCCAATGACCTCCTCCATGATTGCCCTACCAAATATTTAAAAAAAAAATTATCCCTATCAGGAATCTGACCTTTTGAGTGTTTTGATTAAATATATTGAGTGTTAAAACCTTGTAAATAGTGAGAGATCCCTATATGATTGTATTAGGTCAGAAATAGCATCTAAAGTGATTCAGTGGTTACCTCAGTGTTTCCTTGACACGACCCAAGGAAAATATGAGTGATAACACTTGGAAAGTTATATATATGAGGGATTGGTTTCAAGTACTTAACCATTGGAAGGGGAGGAAAACATGGGAAGTAGGTTACAAATGAATATTTTAGGGTTCATGGGCCATGAACAAGGATTCAAACCACCATAAGAGCTTCATTTAGGGGATATTTGATCTCCACGTAGATTACAATTTTTTCTATAATGCCTTAGATAATAGGAATAGGTCTCAAGGCCTAGCCAATGAGCATGGAAGGAAAATAAGTCTCTTACACCCTATAAGAAGCTTTTAGTGACCAAGGGTCATCAACATGATCATAAACCACAAAAATGCCATGTGTTAGAAATCATTATCCTTAGTGTGGGATATGGGAACCAATATCAGTATTTGTGCACCAAGGATAGGCCTCATACAATGTTTGGGGGAGAAATTGAGGAAATTAGTCCCGAAATTAATATTCTTAAGCTAATGGGAAATTAAAAAAATCTTGAAACACAACATGGACACTTGAGTTTTAGCATACAAGAGGGATGTGAAGGTACATATGTGTTTTTGTAAAATAGGAATGGGTCTCAAGGTTTGGACAATAGTCAAGGGAGGGAAATAAGGGCCTTGCACCATAAATGGATCTATAAGGCTCATTGGCCATGAAAATGACCTCAAACCACAATATAAACCCTTTAGAAGTGATATTTATCCTCTAAGTGGAATATGGGTACCATTACCAGGTCTTTCATGCTTAGAATGCCTTAATAATTGACCATAGTAAAGGGAGGAAAATAAGTCCCTTTGGCCATTAACAATGCCATAACCCACATAGCATGTTTGTATTGGGGTCATTTTCCTTTGAGAGAGATATGAGTACCAAAATGGGTCTCAAGCCCTTAACCATGGTTGGGGATAAATTCAAGGAATTAGGCATGAAACAAATATATATTATGTTAATGGGAAATGGTAAAGGTCTTGAACAACAAAAAGGGATCTCTAAAAGGGGTATTTTTCATACAAGTGGGATAGGGGTGACAATAAGATTTTGTGCAGTAAGGATGGGTCTAAGGGCCTTGGCCATGATTAGAGGATGAAAATAAGATCCTTAATACATAAATGAATTTAATGGATATCATGGTACAAGAAATATTTCTCAAACCACCACAAAAATTCTAGAAAGTACATTTGTTCTTGTATGGGATACTTCAAGGAAAAAGGCATGTAGCATAGATTATAGCAGAATGCCATAAAAAGAGGCCGAAAATCCATTTATAGAGGAGGTTTCTAGTGGAGGTGAGTAGACAGAGGTCTTAGAAGATGTTTTTTAATTGTTGTTTTTACAGAAAATCACATTGGTGTGTTTCCTACTATATTGCACCAGTGCATACCAAAATTATACTGCACCACAATAGAGAAAAAATATAAATCAAATAAAAATTAATTTAAAAACTCATGTCATTTTAATAATCGTTCATCGGTGTCTTTATATATCATACACGCATCAAGGCATTATACTATAAACACACTGGCGTGTTTAATAAATCTAAGCGCATCGTAGTTTCAATTTATATTTTAAATTTAATAAGAAATCTAATATCGGTGCGCATGATAACTATAAATGCATTAGTGCGTGTTTAATAAATAAACACATCACATTCTACTACAAATAATTTCATTGCAAAATTGGTTTAATACTAATACCACATTCTACTACTAATACTAGTGCACATGATAACTGTAAATGCACCGATGCATGTTTAATAAATAAACCCTCATTCCTCCTCTACTCCTAACCATGAATTTCCCACTCCTTCCATCTACCCACCTCGGTTCCATTCCTCTCCTCTCCCACACCTATATGTTCAATTCGTTTCCATTCCACCAACACTCCCCTCACACTTCTCTTCCCCCATGTCACTGTTTCCTGCATGTTTCCTACACATGCTCTCATTACGTGCTCCATATCCCCACACTGCCCCCTTTCCACACACCTGCAACTCCCCCTCACATCCCTATGCCCTATGTTGTTTTCCACCTCTCCTCCTCTGTGCTCCCTTCCTTCCACACATGCTCCCTATCGTGCTCTCCCTTTTGATTCATCTTCCTCAGCTCAATGCCTCCTCACTCATTCACATCCACACAGCCTCTCTATTCCATCCTTCTAATCTCCAACCAAAGAATAAGTTAATAAAAAATATTATATATATATATANCTTTCTCTTGATAAGAAATTTTTTGACGTGCACTAGATCTATTCACGCACACCAATGTCTTCCAAACATGACAACTTAGTTTAAAAAATAAACAATAAGAGAGTTTAAAAACTATAGATGGAATAATAAAAAGATGCCATGCTCGAAATATGTCCAAACAACTATGGGAAGAAAAAGACAAAAATGAGAATGGGAGCAACTGAGGTCACCTAAATATAATAATTCTACCATATAAAGAAGAACATCTTCATGAATTAACACAAGCAAAAAATAGTACAAGAGATGATTTTCAACAATCAAGAGCCTGAAATTGGAACTATTGAGAGCTCTAAGTGTTATATCGATGTTGCATACTCATTCAATGATGGCAAGAACTCAAAAATTAAACATAATTCTAATTTTCAAATCATGGAAGAAAGACATGAGAAATAATTTGAAAAGGGTGAAATTGATGTTTTGGACATTAAATTGAATGATGCAGCTAGACAATGACAATTCAAAGAAAGCTAGTAAAAGACGTAAAGATTTCCAATCAAGTTGACACCAGTTTAAATGTGTTTCATTTCCATGACAACCACCAAACAACTTTGGGATTCTTAAAATTAAAGTGCACACACCCAAAAATTGTAAGATGGAAGCCATCTAGAATAATATGGTTTGATGAAACCAAGAAGGCTCACATTGATGTCTTAAAACTCGAAGCACTTAAGGATCACCATCACTTCAATTTCCAAGATAAAAAGACATCTCTTAAAAACATTTCCATTATTATGACATTCGATGTAGAGTCCACAACTAGTGCAAAAAGTGGAATTAAATATCCATAATGGATCATAAGTGGAATCTGAATGATGACATGGAAAATAAATAAGTTGTATTGTTTCAAAAAATCACCAATTAACTAGAAAGAATCACAACACAAGACCCTGAATCACATCCATAGAATGAAATCGATCCAGTTTTCAATGTTTGATTCAATGCTTCATACGATCCATTATTAGAGGACATCAACACTCATCTTTGAGGACAAATCTTCCATTGAGGGGAATCCAATGTTACATATAATAATTAAATAATTAAATTGTAAATTAGGGTAATTAATTAAATTATAAAGTTTGTGAGTCATGTTGTTCCATTGAAATGGTACATATTGACCTATAAAAAGGTCATGTTAGTAAACATTAAAATCACCATTCTATATATTATTGCTTATCAATGTAACACCCCGGTTTTGACCCCATGGTATTGATTTGCATCTGATGTAAATAGCGTTAATAAATCATGGCGTGGAGCTCAAGGCAAATGCCCCACCATGGATTTAGTATTTTATGTTTCAACAATTGAAATTGATGCCGACGATTTATGTGCTAGCCAGGCACAATATGTTTTGAGACATCATGTAACTATGCAATTAATAAAAATACCACAACTAGCTATGCGCAGCAACGTTAAAGAGATGGGGGCATGATTTCACAAGGAATGGGGGGGGGGCATTCAAACCCTTGAGCCAATGGGGAAAATACAAATGTCTAATGGAGAAACCATAAAGTTGTAAGCTACCCATTTTGTCTTATGTGCCCAACCATATAGAATTTGGTTGGGGAAGTTAATGCATGGGGATGGGAAGAGTATGGGAGTCAAATTCGAATTTGGGAAGCCACCCATTTTCGGAAAACGTGTTTTTTACTTCTCGGAAATTAAATGCTTGGAAATGCATTCCCACACCATTATTCACCCATATCTTTCATTCTTCACCCATTCTCATGGGGGTTGGGCTCTCTCAAGCAGCTGAATCTTGCTCATCTCTTCCCTTCATGTTTTTGTTGTTGCTTCCTCATTACCTAGCTAGGAAAAACTCATTTTTGGTTGCACAATGAATGGTAGAAGAGACCCACGATTTTTGGGTGTTTGAATAGGTCATTTTTTCCCTTGTGAGAAAGTTGTGACTGTGATTTTCCCTCACAAATTGTTGTTGTTTCTTCATTTTCTCATGCCCATAAAATCCATTTTTGTGTTGCTGTGTGAATGGCCAACAAATATCCATGTTTTAGGTGTTTGCTGAGGCCATATTTGCTCCTGAAATTCCCATAGGTGTTGTCTGAATTCGGATCCACGTTTTGGGTGTTCAAGGAGGTCATTGTTTCCCCTGTAATGCCCAAGAATGTTTGCTGAAATCATTTTTGGCTCCCTAGGTGTTTTCCCCATTTTACCAATTCATTTTTTGTTGAGGAATGTCTTTCCTTCATGCCCAGCAATTGTATTTTGTTGTGAATTGCATCGTAGTGTTTCCTTGGCTAAGTAAGTCTAAGAAACACATCTATTAGATGGTTGACTCTGTTTGGGGGTGATTGTTGGCTTGGATGAATAAGTCCAAGGAATATATGTGCCATATGCTTGTTGCCTTAGCAGTCTGTGAAACCCAACTATGTGTTAGCTTGACTGTGGATGTATGGTCTTGATGTGTGTAATTCTGTAGTTCCCTTATTCCTTGTGGGAATCATGCCTAGCTCAGGGGTGGCAGTGTTTATGAGAGATTGATTAACACAATGGCCTATGGTTGGGTGGAACATTGCTGCGACATAGATGGTTGTGAGACAAATCTTCTCTAGATAAGTATCTCTTGTGTTTAATCTCCGCAACTGTAATTTTTTAATGAATTATGATGAACATGTTAAATGCTTGATGAATGTATTTTTCTTCCGCTATATAATGCATCTATGTATGTTTTAATTCAATGCATTTTTATTATCATGCTATGCTAAAGGGGCTAGATTTCCCAGATTTGATAGCCATGAAGTCACGTTCTCTCTCAGGTAGAGGGGTGGGGACGTGACAATCAAAATGTGGTATTTTGAATATTTGTGGGTGTTTTAGAAAATATTTTGGGTGTCATAAATTGTGCTTCGAACCATTTGCTTGTAATTTCATTGGGTTATCAGGAATTTGGAGACATGTGGTGGACTTGTACTTGATTCTATTCTCATGATTCACTCTCATTGTATATTGAAGTTCACCTTAATGAACAATTATAGGAATCGTAGCTTGTCTGTTTACACAATGAGGATTTCCAAATCTTTTAAGTGTTTAGCATCTAGATTAGGTGTTTTTTCATGCATATATTCATCAACTCTTAGCCCAAGAGTTTCAAAATAAACAATTTGACTGATACGAATTTATGCACTAATTTTTGTTGGAAGGTTGTTATAATGGTTCAGCCTTACGATTGAGAGGGGAATTATTATCACATGAATCCCTATATAATTATGAAATCCTACACCACCTTTATATATTTCAAATTATTGGATTAGTTTTATCCTAAGTCCATATTAGATCTTATTTTACCTCATCCCAGTCTTTTCCTTGACGAGGTGTTACTATGAGAGAGGATCTAGTTTAGAGGTGGTTACATCCATGTAGTATAAATCTGTATTATTGGATATAATAGACGTAGGGAATGATTCAATCATTTTCCTCCATTTTTTTTTGTCTTGTGCCTTTCTTTTTATTTGTCATGTTTATTTAGAAAAAAGACCTCTACTAACACCCAATGTGTCATTTTTCCAATGATTATTATGTGCCTCTATAAATAAGATGAAACATTTCTTAATATATGCATGGGATATAATAAGTGGGAAGTCTTAAGATGCTGCTAATATGGAAGCGCACAAAATACATTTTTAGTTTTCATCCCAATGGGCATTTTCTTAGCATAAGTGTTGAAACAATCAGTATCATTAGATATAGGTTTCCAATTTGCATCGAACAATTTTGCAATATCATTCTCTTTATTTGTGTCGTATACCCTAATACACTCAACCAATGTCATTAGTTCAAGTCTTTGGGTTCTCTTTTTATTTAGAAATATGGAATCCTTTTCCTCCAATTCTTTTGTCGTGTGCCTTTCTTTTTATTTGTCATGTCTATTTAGAAATAATACCTCTACTAACACCCAATGTGTCATTTTTTTAATCATTATTATGTGCCTCCATAAAGAAGATGAAACATTTTTAATATATGTATTGAATATAGTAAGTGGGAAATCTTAAGATGCTCTCAATATGTAAGTTCACAAAATACATATTTATTTGTCATCCCAATGAGAATTTTCTCAACATAAGTGTTGAAACAATCAGTATCATTAGACATAGGTTTCCCATTTGAATCGAACAATAGTGTAATTTCATTCTCTTTATTTTTGTTATACACCCTAAGCCATTCAAACAGTGACATTATTTTAACTTATTTAAATCAAATGTTTCTCTTCTTTAAGGGTGGTATTTTTACAATAAGTTGTACATTGCCTTTTGTAGGTGGTTGGACCACCTATCCTTTATAAAAGGTCCGCGATATTTACATCCATGTTATATTACTATTACAATACCTATGATGTTATTATATATAGAGCACATTAGCTTCAAAGAAAATAGTTTCAACAAATTAACTATCCCAAAATATTGCTACAATTATAAGCAAATCAATCAATATGCTTACTAAAGGAAACCCATAATCTCATATAGTCATGCATGATGTATGCAGGTATATCATGTAACGTAAGAGAAATATACATTGGGATGGGATTTGATACATCATATACAAGTATCGCTACCTATAATTACTTAAATTTATCAATAAATGGTTGCAAGTAGACATCCATGTTCTTCACTTGTCTTCTACCAAGGACTATAAGAGCCAACATAAGATGTTCATTCTTCATGAATAACCATGGGGGATATTTCTATTCATCACTACTACTAGCCAAAAAATATAGTTAGTGTTTTAGAGGGAATATAAGCTAACTCTGTCCACTATATGTTCAATAGAAATCCCATTACTTCGTCCTTGAATTTATTGAGCCACATATCCACTATATGCTTTATGGCTATTGAATATATTGGGATTTACGTAACTCTTGGTTCACTTTTGTGTGAGGTAGGAAATCTCATGTAGACTTAATTTATGAACCCATAATGAATTGAATAAGCCATGAATAATTTATATATTAGGATGATTTTTTATAATAAGAGAAAAATAACTCTTATTGGTCTAAACACACCATTTCAATGGAAAGGTGTGACCCTACGATAAATTTACATTTAATGATTAAAATATTTGTTCTCTAACTACTTAGATAAAGGTTTATAGGGTTGGATTCATACGAACACCCAATATCCAACTTCAAATTATCTCTTTGTTCTATATTGATCTACTTGTTTCCTCATAGGGTTTTGTGTCGTGACTAAGTTATCATTGATTATTTTAATCGTTTTTTGAGTTTTCTCTAGTTGGTTCCTTACTTCTGTAACATTAGTGTCATTTAGAACCAACTCCTTCCAATTTGGGGGTTCATACCCATATAAATCTTGGAAGGGGGTCATTTTTGTGGAGGTGTGGTATGTTGAATTGTAACACCATTCTGTTAGGTGTAACCATTGAGACTAGTGATTTTTTTTATTTGTTACAAAACAACGTAGATAGGACTATAAGAATTTGTTTACGACTTCAGTATGACCATGTGTTTGGGGGTGGTAAGTCGAGCTCATATTGAGTGGCGTGCCCACTTGTTTGAAATTTTCCCTCCAAAAATTTCCATTAAATTTCGCATATCTGTGTTGACGATGAATTTTGGGAAGCCATGTAATTTGTAGATATTCTTGCAAAATATATCTGCAATTTGTTTTTTCGTGTCTATCTTTTTTATTACCATGAAGTGTGAAAATTTGGTTAATCGGTCAACCACTACAAAGATTTTTTTCCTTTCCTTCCGATGGAGGTAACCCATCGATGAAGTCCATTGATATCTCTTCCCATTTATGGTTGGGAATGTGTAGGGGGTTAAGTAACCCTAGGATTAAAATATTTTTTCTTTTGTTCCTTTGGAATTTGTCACATTCTTCCACATAATGTTGTATATCTTTTTTCATCCCCTTTTAGAAAAATGATCTTCTTGCATTATAGTAAGACTTGAAGAATTCCACCTGTCCTGCAGCTAGTGAATCATGGGATTCCTTCATTGCCTTAGCCTTGAATTTATAGTTTGAGTTTAAATAAATCCTCCCTTTCTACCAAAGGATATCATTTTTCCATTCAAACTTCGGGTCATGATTGGAATTGTTAACTATAGTTCCTATTTCTGGGTCCTTGGTGTATTCGCTTCCTATTTCATCTAGCCATTATGTAATTGTGACTGAAATGCAGTAAGAGGTAATATCCTCATATTTTCTAGATAGTGCATCTGCAACTACATTTTCCTTCGGCTTTTGTGTATTATTTCCATGTTGAAAGTAGCGATTTTTTCTATCCACTTGTGTTGTTCTGTGGACAATGTTTTTTGTTGAAGTAGGTATTGAATACTATTGTGGTCTATGTGGATCATGAATTTTCTCCCTATGAGGTATTGTCGTCACTTTGCTAATGCCTGCATAATTTCCAACATTTACTTATCATATGTAAACTTCAATTGTTCTCGCTTGTTTAATTTCTTGCTCTCAAAGACTATCAGGTGTTCATCTTTCATTAGTACTACTCCCAACCCATAACCTGAAGCATTTCATTCTATTACAAATGGTTTGGAGAAGTCTGGGGTATCTAGTAGATGTGTGGAGTACATAATTCCTTTCAAATCTTCAAAACACTTATCAACTTCTTCATTCCACTGGAATGAAATATTTTTTAGAAGGTTAGATAAGGGTGCGGTTATTATTAAATTGAGCACATAGATATGTGGAAAAACACACAACTGACAAGATAGATCACACAATTTACTCAGTTATTGAAGAATGAAACAATGCAAAAATGGCTTGCAACTGTGAATGCTTTTCATTAATCAAAGAGTAATTAGATAGTAATTAAAATGAAGTACAATGGCTTAAATAGCCACATGCAATTTGAACCCACATGAGGAAATTCGAATTGATTAGACTCTACTTGACTGTAGGTAACTAAGACCTTGTCTAAATCACTGTCGAAGGACTCAACAGTTAACTGATCTTGTCTAAACCATTACCGGAGTTCAACGGAGTTCTAGAACACAACTCAAGTGTGTACTTTAGTGTTGACATAGGCTAACTAACTGTGGTAGGTGAGATATGTGCCTCTCCTAAATGCAGCCATGCAAACCTAGTGCTAACTGAATGTAGAGGACTATAAGTGAATGTAACTGACTCCTAACTGAGCTTGACTAGTCACTAACTGAACTCAACTGATGAAGGTTGGTATCAGCACTCCCAGTGGCTCCTAAATTGTAGGGTTTGTTCTAGGAGGATCCTAAACTGATGCATGCAAGTGTGATTAGTGGCAGCAGACCTCAATTAGTGTTCCCCACACTTTAGTAACTGGAACATGTTCCCCAACTAGGCCAAGTGGAACCAACGGTGCTAGTGACTAAAAATAGACTGGACGGACTCCTGATTTAGACATATGACCAAATTGGACAAGGGAGGATTAATAATCCTAACACCCCCCTTGAATGCTAACTTGGACAATCTGTGGGCCCTGGTAACTAAGACCATAGGCCACCCATTACATCAATTAAATTGAAGTAACTGCTCAATACAAGGAGCTGAGGGAAAAACCAGATGGGAAAAAAGCCCCCCCTCTAATTAAGCAGGTAGAATCAGGATCAATCTGGTTCTTCTGTGCACAGGTATCCTGGGGCCTAGCATGTGAACCTCTCCATCATTATGTCTAGAGAAATCTTCCTCTTTGGAAGAATAATGATATGATCAACTAAATCAGAAATATAGATAGCTACTGAAGGAAGAATGGACCCATGTAGAGCAACTGAAGTCAACTTATAAGTGAGAAAAGGTTCTTGAGGATTCAAAACATGTGAGGAACACTCAAGAAACTAATATGTTGCATCCATGAAAAACAAACCATGAGTGGTAAAATCATCCCCAAGTGTTAGGATCGAGTGTTCAGGTGGATGTAGAATGTCTTCCTCTTTACTAGTTATGTGAGGAGATGAGCATGTGATCAATGGTAGAGAAGCACTGGGAGATCAAAGGTACATAAGCACTGGGACTATTGAGAGAGAATGATTGAGATCCATAGTATGATATAGCTCCTTAAATAGCTAATGAATCACATAATAAAATATCAGCAACCTTATAAGAGGAAACTAACACCAAATCCCCAACAACAGCTTTGAAGAGAAATTGCGGTACTTGATTTTTCACACCAGAATTGGTGAGAGAAGCTACAAGCATGACTGAAAGATCTTGGATTTTAAAATATGAACCAAATAATATCTTATGAGAAAGCAAATTAGATCTAAATAGGTTCACAATAGATCCAAAACTATGAAATGAAATCAAATCCCCATCAGTTGTGAGGACCCTGCAGCAAACAAGTAATCAAAACACACGATATAGCACCAGAACTCAAAATCACTTTTATATTAATTGCAAGCCACTTCGAGGGGGAAACCTCCTTTGAGCAAGATCAATACAAAATAACTTCACGGTGCCTTCCTTGGCCTCAACACACACTTATATACTAAAAATAGGCGCCAATACCATGGGTCAAAACCATGGGCCAATATAAACTATGGGCGCCAATACTATGGGTCAAAACCATGGGCCAATGTAAACTATGGATCAACAAATACTACAGGCAGCTTACAAAGCATATGCGCCTCACAACAATAACACAAACTATGGATCAACAATTACTATGGGACGACTTACAAAGCATATGTGTCCAACAACAATATACTAACATAGTAAAGAGAAGGATTGACATGGGTTCCTAACATCCCCTCCCCCTTAGAAAAAGCTTTGTCCTCAAAGCTTTAGATGTGGAAATTGTCGCTGAATCTGAAGGAGTGGTTCCCATGTAGCATCCTCGGGTTGCATTCTGTGCCATTGAATTAAGACCTCTGTGATAGAGCGAGAGCGAAGCTGACGAGTGCGCTTATTGAGGACAGCCTCCGGCTCCAAAAAGATGGATCCTTCATTATCCAGTTCTGGTAAAATAGTTTGGCCTTGGATGTTGGTGCCAAGAACTTTATTCAAACAAGAGACATGAAATACTGGATGAATGCGAGAAGAAGGCGGAAGTTCCAATTTATAAGCAACAGACCCAATCTTCTAAAGAATCCTATATGGCCCATAGAACTTTGGAGCAAGCTTATGAAGCCCTTTGAGTTTTAGTGAGGAGTGCTTGTAAGGTTGGAGACGAAGAAAAACCATATCACCAGCTTCAAAAGTGCGCTCAGAACGGTGCTGATCAGCTTGTTGCTTCATGCGATTTCGTGCCATGTGAAGGTTTTCGCGCAAAATGCGAAGAAACTCATCGTGGTTTCGAAGGACCGCGTCAACTGCCTGAACTGGAGAACTGCTGGGGGTGTAAGGAAGAAGAACTGGTGGTGCCTGACCATAAACTGCTTCATATGGAGTCATTTTAGAGGCAGTGTGGTAAGAGGTATTGTACCACCATTCAGCGAGAGGGAGCCACTTTGCCCACTGATGTTGTTGCTCAGAGGAGAAGCAACGAAGATAAGTTTCCAAGCATTTATTGATAATTTCAGTCTGACCATCCGTTTGGGGGTGATAACCTGAACTCATATTCAGTTTGGTGCCAGTGTGGTGAAAGAGTTCTATCCAAAAATGACTGGTGAAAGTCTCATCACGATCCGAGACAATGGAAGAAGGCATTCCATGAAGACGAAATATTTGGTCTAGAAAAATTTGAGCAACGAAAGAGGCTGTATAGGGATGGCTGAGAGCACAAAAATGACTATATTTGGAGAGGCGATCAACCACAACCAAAATCACAGTCTTCCCTCCATATTTAGGGAGCCCTTCAATGAAATCCATAGAAATATCGGTCCATATCCGGGTAGGTATGGGCAAGGGCTCGAGCAATCCCAGAAGGGGTGTTGTTTCACCCTTATTGCGCTGGCAGGTATCACATTCAGCCACCATCTGTTGAATTGTCCTTTTCATGCCCTGCCAAAAGAAGTTGCGCCGTGCCCGTTCATACGTTTTGAGAAAACCAGAGTGCCACGCTGACGGAGAAGCATGGAGTTCATAGAAGATAGCTTGTTGAAGAGCGGTGTTCTGGGGAAGCACCAGACAACCATTGTATCTCAGTGAAGCACCATCCCAAGAGTAATGTGGGACAGTAGAAGGGTTGTTGTCCAAGCGTTGGATGATGTGAGATAATGAAGAGTCATTGACATAACCCTGTTGAACCGATTGCAACCAATTTGGAACAGGCATAGAAATAGCGGAAAGAGAACCTTGGTCATCAAATGTGCGAGAAAGGGCATCCGCCACAATATTGTCCTTACCCTTCTTATAAGTGATCTCAGATTCATAACCCATGAGTTTGCTAACCCATTTCTATTGTGCTGGGGAGGATACATGTTTTTCTAGGAAATATTTTAGACTCTGGTGATCAGTCTTGATGCAGAAATGATTCCCTAAGAGGTAGGGTTGCCACTTTTGTACTGCATGCAAAATAGCCATCATTTCCTTCTCACATGTAGAGGCAGCTAAATTCTTACCGGAAAGGGATTTGCTGTTGAACGCAATGGGGTGTTCATCTTGAAGGAGAACAGCACCAAGTCCATTGCCGCAAGCATCACTCTCAATAGTGAAGGGCTTGGAAAAATCGGGCATAGCTAGAACAGGTGTAGTACACATAGCTTGTTTCAGCTTGTCAAATGCACACTCAGTAACATGTGTCCATGTAAAAGCATCCTTTTTCAATAGAGAAGTTAATGGAGCTGCAAGCTTCCCATAATCCTTGACAAACTTGCGGTAGTAGCCAGTCAACCCCAAAAAACCATAAAGGCTCTTGAGTGTTTTAGGAGGCGGCCAATTGTTCATGGCAGTGATTTTGGCAGGATCCACACGAACCCCTTGTGCTGAGATAATGTGCCCGAGATACTCAACTTCCTTTTGGCCAAAAACAAATTTAGACTTTTTGGCATGGAGATGATGGTTAGAGAAAAGTTGCATTACAAGAGCCAGATGCTGGAGATGTTCAGCCCATGTTTTACTGTAGATGAGGATATCATCAAAAAATACCAGAATGAATTTCCGCAAATAGGGTCGGAAGATTTGATTCATCAAGGCCTAGAATGTGGAAGGAGCATTAGTGAGACCAAAGGGCATGACCAAAAACTCATAGTGGCCATCATGTGTGCGGAAAGTTGTTTTAGGGATATCATCCTCATGAACCCGAATTTGATGATACCCAGAGCGAAGATCCAACTTGGAGAAAAATTGAGCACCATGAAGCTCATCAAGGAGCTCATCAACAACAGGAATTGGAAACTTATCCTTGATGGTGAGGTGATTAAGTGCTCGGAAGTCAATGCAGAGGCGCCATGACCCATCGTTTTTGCGGACAAGAAGAACCGGTGAAGAAAAGGAACTTGTGCTTGGGCGAATAATACCTTGCTTCAGTAAGTCCCTAACGAGGAGTTCAATCTCTATTTTTTGGTGAAATGGGTAGCGATAGGGCCTGATGTTGGGAGGAATGCTGCCAGGAAGGAGCTGAATACGATGGTCCTCTGGTCGTGAAGGTGGAAGTCCCACTGGTTCAGCAAAAACACCTATATATCGATCCAGAATTTGTTGGAAATCCAAAGGAGTAGTGGGGGCCACTGATGGTTGCATTTGAATGGAATGGAGCTGAGCGATGACACCATGGGAACTCTTCTTAAGTATTTTTTCCATGCGATGTGAACTGATGATGCTGAGAGACCCTGGTTGTAAGCCTTTCAATGTGTGCTTGTGTCCATCGGGGGAGAACTGCATCCAAATTTTAGCAAAATCCCATAATATGGGGCCAAGTGTGCGTAGCCATTGAGCGCCCAAAACCACATCACATCCACCTAAGGTCAAGGCAAACATGTCAGAGCGGAGGTTATAATCTCCCATAGAGATATGCACATTACGACACTTCCCTTTGCAAGGTAAGGTGCCCCCATTGGCAACCATGACTTCAAAGTTGGAGAAAGGATGGATAAAACAATCAGCTTGTTTGGCGATCCGAGGGTTAATGAAATTATGAGTGCTGCCAGAATCAATGAGTATTGTAAGAGGAAGCTTCTTGAAGTAACCGCGTACCCGCATTGTTTGGGGGGCAGTGACTCCAGTTAAAGCATGGAGGGATATCTCGGGCTGGTCGTCCTGAGATGGAGGGTCAGTAGGTGGCTCCTGAGTGTCAACCGGAGCATCCATTACATCGGCAACTTCTTCACCAATTTCAGAGGCAGGGGGAGAATCCACAGCCAAGAGATAGATCTTTTGTTGAACACATCGATGTCCCCGACTGAATTTCTCATCACAATTATAACAAAGCCCTTTTTCTCTGCGTGCCTGCATCTCTGTTTTAGACAAATGCTTGATTGGAGGGGAGCGAGGAGCTGGCGGAATGGGAGGTCGTTGAGAACCCATATTTCAAAAGGGAACAAAAGAGGATTTGGAGCGCTGTTGGGCTGCCATCTTGTCTTCTGCCAACTTAGCCAACCCCAGGGCTTCCATCATTGTGTTGGGACTAAACATTTTGACCTCAGAGCGAATTGCATCCTTTAGACCACTGATAAAACAACTCCGGTAGAAGTCATCAGGTAATCCTTCAGTGTGATTAGCTAGTTTCTCAAATTCAGTTTGATACTCTTTCACAGTACCAGTTTGGCGAAGTTTAGTGAGAGCTCCTGTGAAGTCATTAAAAGCACTCGGACCAAATCGGTGCAAAAGGAGCTGGCAAAAGGCAGGCCATTTTGGCTCTTCATGAGCCTTGATGTACCAACGATACCATTGAAGAGCTTCCTGTTCCAAATGAAAGGAGGCAAGTGGAACTTGGTGGACATCAAAAGTATTATGAAGGCTGAAATACTGTTCTGCACGATAGATCCATCCAGTCGGATCGGTACCATTGAAGCGCGGAAAATCTAGCTTCGGACCGCGAAAATTGCTGGAAGAAGAGAACCCATTGCTTGATAAAGACTCGAACTGTCGTCTGGTGTTCATAGCTGAATGCTCAAGATGGAGACCGAGAAATTTTTCATCCAGTTCCTGGAGTTTGGCTTGGATGGCTGCAAGTGCTTCCTCCATGATTTTTGCTCCTGTGCGGGTGACAACCATAAGCAGGAGATTATTCAGGAAGGAATCTGCAACGACATGGAAGTGATCGGCAACAGATGGATCTGCAATGGTGCGGAACTGACCGGCAACAGTTTTGGACAGAGGAAATCTGCAATTGTGCAACTGAAAATAGATATGGACCTCAGGTATGTGTGGCTTCCTATCGGTTCAAGGGATTCACTCGGCCACCAATGCTGTCTGACGGCTTTCGTATTGGGGTAGTACCCCTCACTCCATGGCTCAGGTAAAACTGATAACCGCTTGGCCACAAATGACAGCTCTTGGTTTACCTCATGGGTGGGAACTAGTCAATCAGGTAGGGGTCGTTGCCCTTTTCGCTGGCAGGTCCTCTCAATGGGACAACTTCTTCGGGGTTCTTGTGGTACTCCTCACAATTCGTTTTAGAGCTTATGCCCAAGTACTTCCCACAGTTAAGTGGAGAGGGATTATTCCCAGATCTGAACCTGCAATAGAAAAAAAAAATTGGGCAAAAATTCCACCCAATGTTCAAAAACCTGAGCTATATTGCTCAGAATCACTGTTATAGCATGTTTCCAGAACTGGAACAACCACTCTACTTCTACCCATGAAATCAGAATAGAAATCTGGGCACTCGGTCAAAATATTTTCTCACCGCAATTTCCGCGGCCGTCACCGAAATTCTGAAAATTGTTGATTTTAAATCCATGATATCTCCACTTTTAGAACTCCAAATGAGATGATTTTTTTTTGGAACTGCGTATTTTTGAAAGAGGAATTCAGATATGCAATCTGTTTCTTCTGATTTTGTGCAAAAAGTTTTAGAAATTGATCTGAAAGTTGCCGCCCAAAATAAAAAAAATTCCCACTTGTGCCAAGGAAAGTGCTCTGATACCAGATGTGAGGACCCTGTAGGAAACAAGTAATCAAAACACACGATATAGCAGCAGAACTCAAAATCACTTTTATATTAATCGCAAGCCACTTCGAGGGGGAAACCTCCTTTGAGCAAGCTCAATACAAAATAACTTCACGGTGCCTTCCTTGGCCTCAACACACACTTATATACTAAAAATAGGCGCCAATACCATGGGTCAAAACCATGGGCCAATATAAACTATGAGCGCCAATACTATGGGTCAAAACCATGGGCCAATGTAAACTATGGATCAACAAATACTACAGGCGGCTTACAAAGCATATGCGCCTCACAACAATAACACAAACTATGGATCAACAATTACTATGGGACGACTTACAAAGCATATGCATCCAACAACAATATACTAACATAGTAAAGAGAAGGATTGACATGGGTTCTTAACATCAACAGTTTTGTAGAAGACTTGTGATACTTGTTTCTTCACACTGTTGATGAGAATAGCTACAAGCAGTACTCAAAGGTTATGAATTTAAAATATTAAACCAAGAAATATCAGATCATATCTAAATAATATCATATCAGATCCAATAAGATTCATATCAGATCCAAAGAAATGGTCAACCGAGACGGTGGATGCACAACTTTCTTCTTCTTCAAAATTTTGAATTTTGGTGCATGCAATCCTGTAGGAATTTGCTGGAAGATCTAGATCATGGGGAGAGAATGGATCACTCTAGTAATCTGATATTTCTTCCAAAATATCCAAGGTGTTACATATTTTCACACCATTAGAAATATTAGAGGGAGAAAAATCAAATTTCTCTTCACTTTTGGAAGCAATTATTGGCAAATTTTGCACAGAATTCAAAGGAAAATTACCGGTGAATGTTTGCATGGAAGTGCAGCAGTGTTTTTCTTCAATATCAGAGATTTGAGTGTCTTATTTTGTTTCATCCATATGAGAATATGAGATATCAAAGATCTCATGAAATTTTGGAGCATCAGGAGAAGGAGTCATTGCAAGGAGATTGTCTTCAATTCGAATTGACTATGTAGAAGATTTTGCTTCTTCTTCATTTTGAACAAATTCATGAGAGAGAGTGGAGGCCGATATTTTTGGATCAAGGATGCTTATGGTGTTGGATGTGCTCTCCAAAGTGCTATTATGATCCTCATCAATCATTCCAAAGGTTCTGTCCAATCTTGTCCAGAGTTCCTTTGGGTCTTCAATAGATCTACAGAGGTAGTACAAGCTAGAAAAAAGACCTAGTGCTATTGTTCCAAAAGTTGCATCAAATTCATTCAACCAGTCATTATCACTAAAAGACTCTTCACCGAGCCCAATAGACATCCCATAGATACCTTTTCTCATCAGAGATGAAATCATCTTCTTCTTCCATTCTGAATAGTTTGTGGACAGCGTGAGAAGAGGAACTGATGAATCCATTTGAAGTTGTACCTGCAAAAACACAAAAGGGGCACCGTAAGGTCGACAGCTTGCACATTTCAGGTTTTCATCACACCCAGCATAGTTGATCAAGCTTGATCAATAATTCCTTAACTTGGGGTATTAAGTGGTAAACCTTATGCTTCTGGTGCAGAGCTGGAAGGAGCAATTTTGCTCAAAAATGATCCAGTAGGAGATCTGAGGAGGAGAAATGCGTTGTCTACCGAGGCTATAATAATCTATCATAGTAATATAGGGACTAAAACACAGTCTCATAAGATATTTTAGACAATTAAGCATGAAAATGGCATAATGGTGCTTGTGAATGGGGTGAGCTTTTGCTCAATTTTTCATGCAAGATCCACCAAAAACCATGTTTTTGAAAGATCTGAGATTCGTCCCGCTATGAGCTATGATACCATATTAAATTGACCACATAGATCTGTGGACAAACACACAAATTGTAAGGTAGATCACACAATTTACTCAATTATTGAAGAATGAAATAGTGTAAAAATGGCTTGCAGCTGTGAATGTTTTTCATTAATCAAAGAGTAATTAGATAGTAATTACAATGAACTACAATGGCTTAAATAGCCACATGAGGAAATTCAAAATGATTAGACTCTACTTAACTGTAGGTAACTAAGACCTTGTCTAAATCACTGTCGAAGGACTCAATAGTTAACTGACCTTGTCTAAACCATTACCGGAGTTCAACAGAGTTCTAAAACACAACTCAAGTGTCTACTTCAGTGTTGACTGAGGCTAACTGACTATGGTAGGTGAGAAATGTGCCTCTCCTTCCTGCAACCATGTAAACCTAGCACTAACTAAATGTAGAGGACTAGAACTGAATGTAACTGACTCCTAACTCAGCTTGACTAATCACTAACTGAACTCAACTGATGAAGGTTGGTATCGGCACTCCCAGTGGCTCCTAAATTGTAGAGTTTGGTCTAGGAGGCTCCTAAAATAATGCATGCAAGTGCAATCAGTGGCAGTAGACCTTAATTAGTGGTCCCTACACTTTAGTAAATGGAAGATGTGCCCTAATTAGGCCAAGTGGACCCAATGGTGCTAGTGACTAAAAATAGACTGGATGGACTCCTGATTTAGACATGACTCCTGATTTAGACATATGACCAAATTGGAAAAGGGAGGATTAATAAACCTAAAACCCCCCCTGAATGGTAACTTGGAGAATCTATGGGCCCTGGTAACTAAGACCATAGGTCACCCATTACATCAAGTAAAGTAAAGTAACTACTCAATACAAGGAGCTGAGAAAAAACCACATGGGAAAAAATCCCCCCCTCTAATTAAGCAGGTAGAATCAAGATCAATCTGGTTCTTCTGTGCATAGGTATCCTAGGGCCTAGCATGTGAACCTCTCCATCATTATGTCTAGAGTAATATTCCTCTTTGGAAGAAGAATGATATGCTCAACTAAATCACAAATATAGAGAGCTATCGGATGAAGAATGGACCCATGTAGAGAAACTAAAGTCAACTTATAAGTGAGAAAAGGTTCTTGAGGATTTAGAAAATTTGAGGAACACTGAAGAAACTGATATGTTGCAGCCATGAATATCAAACCATGAGTGGTAAAATCATCCCCAAGTGTTAGGAGCGAGTGTTTAGGTGGATGCAGAATGTCTTCCTCTTTACTAGTTCTGTGAGGAGATGAGCATGTGATCAATGGTAGAGAAGAACTGGGACTATTGAGAGCGAATGCTTGAGTTCCATAGTCTGATATATCTTCTGAAATATCTAATTAATTACATAATAAAATATCAGCAACCTTATAAGCCGAAACTAACACCAAATCCCCAACAACAATTTTGAAGAGAAATTGTGGTACTTGATTTTTCACACCGAAATTGGTGAGAGCAGCTACAAGCATGACTGAAATCTCTTGGATTTTAAAATATGAACCAAATAATATTAGATAAGAAATTAAATCATATCTAAATAGGTTCACAATAGATCCAAAACTGTGAAATGAAATCAAATCCCCAGCAGCAGTTTTGTAGGAGACTTGCGGTACTTGTTTATTCACACCATTGATGAGAACACCCACAAGGAGTAATGAAAGGTTATCAATTTGAAATATTAAACCAAGAAATATCATATCCAATAAGGTTCATATCGGATCCAAAGAAATGGTCAACCGAGACAGTGGATGCACAACTTTCTTCTTCTTCAAAATTCTGAATTTTGGTGCATGCAATCTTGCAGGAATTTGCTGGAAGATATAGATCATGGGGAGAGAATGGATCACTATGGTAATATGATATTTCTTCCAAAATATCCAAATTATTACATATTTTCACACCAGCAGAAACATTAGAGGGATAAAAATCAAATTTCTCTTCAGTTTTGGAAGCAATTACTAGCAAATTTTGCATAGAATTTAAAGGAAAATCATCGATGAATGTTTGCATGGAAGTGCAACAATGTTTTTCTTAAATATCAAATATTCAAATGACTTCTTATATTTCAGCCATATGAGGAGATGAGATATCAGATATCTCATGAAATTCCAGAGAATCACAAGAAGGAGTCACTACAAGAAGACTCTCTTCAATTCGAATTAACTGTGTAGAAGATTTTGCTTCTTCTTCATTTTGAACAAATTCATGAGAGACAATGGAGGCCAATATTTTTGGATTAGGGATGATTATGGTGCTGGATGTGCTCTCCAAAGTGCTATTATGATCCTCATCAATTATTCCAAAGTTTTTGTCCAATCTTGTAGAGAGTTCCTTTGGGTCTTCAATAGATCTACAGAGGTAGTGCAAGCTAGACGAAAGACCTAGTGCTATTGTTCCAAAAGCTGCATCACATTCATTTAGCCAATCATTCTCACTAAAAAAATCTTCATTGAGTCCAATAGACACCCCATAGAGACCTCGTCTCATCAGAGATGAAATCATATTCTTCTTCCATTCTGAATAGTTTGTGCACAGGGCGAGAAGAGGAAATGATGAATCCATTCGAAGTTGTACCTGCAAAAACACAAAAGGGGCACCATAAGGTCAATAGCCTACACATTTCAGGTTTTCATCATACCCAACATAGTTGATCAATCTTGAGCAATAATTCCTTAACTTGGGGTATTAAGTGGTAAACCTTCTACTTCTGGTGCAGAGCTAGAAGGAGCAATTTTGCTCAAAGATGATCTAGTAGGAGATCTGAGGAGGAGAAGTGCCTTGTCTGCTAAGGCTCTGATAATCTGTCACAATCATCGAGGGACTAAAACACAGTCTCATAAGATATTTCAGACAATTAAGCATGAAAATGGCATAATGGTGCTTGTGAATGGGGTGAGATTTTGCTCAATTTTTCATGCAAGATCCGTCAAAAACCATGTTTTTGAAATATGTGAGCTTCATCCCACTGTGAGCTCTGATACCATATTAAATTGATCACATAGATCCGTGTACAAACACACAACTCACAACATATATCACACAATTTACCCTGTCATTGAAGAATAAAACAGTGCAAAAATGGCTTGCAGCTGTGAATGCTTTCATTAATCAAAGAGTAATTAGATAGTAATTACAATGAACTACAATGGCTTAAATAGCCACATGCAATTCAAATCCACGTGAGGAAATTCGAAATGATTAGACTCTACTTGACTGTAGGTAACTAAGACCTTGTCTAAATCACTATCGAAGGACTCAATAGTTAACTGACCTTGTCTAAACCATTACCGGAGTTCAACGGAGTTCTAAAACACAACTCAAGTGTCTACTTCAATGTTGATTGAGGATAACTGACCATGGTAGGTGAGAAATGCACCTCTCCTACATGCAACCATGCAAACCTAGCTCTAACTTAATGTAGAGGACTAGAACTGAATGTAACTGACTCCTAACTCAGCTTGACTAGTCACTAACTGAACTCAACTGATGAAGGTTGGTATCGGGACTCCCAGCGGCTCCTAAATTGTAGAGATTGGTCTAGGAGGCTCCTAAACTGATGAATGCAAGTGCAATCAGTGGTAGTAGACCTAAATTAGTGGTCCCCACACTTTAGTAATTGGAACATGTTCCCCAATTAGGCCAAGTGGACCCAATGGTGCTAGTGACTAAAAATAGACTAGACAGACTCTCGATTTAGACATGAATTTTGATTTAGACATATGACCAAATTGGAAAAGGGAGGATTAATAATCCTAAAACCCCCCCTAAATGGTAACTTGGGAAATTTGTGGGCCTTGGTAACTAAGAACATAGGTCACCCATTACATCAAGTAAAGTAAAGTAACTTCTCAATACAAGGAGCTAAGGAAAAAACCACATGGGAAAAAATCCCCCCTCCAATTAAGCAGGTAGAATCAGGATCAATTTGGTTCTTCTGTGCACAGGTATCCTGGGGCCTGGCATGTGAACCTCTTCATCATTATTTCTGGAGGAATCTTCCTCTTTGGAAGAAGAATTATATGCTCAACTAAATCAGAAATATAGACAGTTGTCGGATGAAGAATGGACCCATGTAGAGAAACTGAAGTCAACTGATAAGTGAGAAAAGGTTCTTGAGGATTCATAACATGTGAGGAACACTCAAGAAACTGATATGTTGCATCCATGAACAGAAAACCATGACTGGTAAAATCATCCCCAAGTGTTAGGACCGAGTGTTCAGGTGGATGCAGAATGTCTTCCTCTTTACTAGTTCTGTGAGGAGATGAGCATGTGATCAATGGTAGAGAAGCACTGGGACTGTTGAGAGAGAATGCTTGAGATTCATAGTCTGATATAGCTTCTGAAATAGCTAATGAATTACATAATAAAATATCAGCAACCTTATAAGAGGAAACTAACACCAAATCCCCAGCAACAGTTTTGAAGACAAATTGTGGTACTTGATTTTTCATATCGGAATTGGTGAGAGAATCTACAAGCATGACTAAAATCTATTGGATTTTAAAATATGAATCAAATAATATCATATAAAAAATTAAATCATATCTAAATAGGTTCACAACAGATCCAAAACTATGAAATGAAATCAAATCCCCAGCAGCAGTTTTGCAGGAGACTTGCGGTACTTGTTTCTTCACACCGTTGATAAGAACATCTACAAGAAGTAATGAAAGGTTATGAATTTTGAAATATTAAACCAAGAAATATCAGATCAGAGCTAAATAATATCATATCATATCCAATAAATTTCATATCATATCCAAAGAAATGGTCAACCGAGATGGTGGATGCACAACTTTCTTCTTCTTCAAAATTCTGAATTTTGGTGCATGCAATCTTGCAGGAATTTGTTGGAAGATCTAGATCATGGGGAGAGATTGGATCACTCTGTTAATCTGATATTTCTTCCAAAATATCCAAGGTATTACATATTTTCACACCAGCAGAAACATTAGAGGGAGAAAAATCAAATTTCTCTTCAGTTTTGGAAGCAATTACTGGCAAATTTTGCACAGAATTCAAATGAAAATCATCGATGAATGTTTGCATGGAAGTGCAACAGTTTTTTTATTCAATATCAAAGATTCAAATGTCTTCTTCTATTTCATCCATATGAGGAGATGAGATATCAGATATCTCATGAAATTCCAGAGCATCACGAGAAGGATTCACTGCAAGGAAACTGTCTTCAATTCGAATTGACTATGTAGAATATTTTGCTTCTTCTTCATTTTGAAAAACTTCATGAGAGACAGTGGAGGCCGATATTTTTGGATCAGGGATGCTTATGGTGCTGGATGTGCTCTCCAAATTACTATTATGATCCTCATCAATCATTCCGAAGGTTCTTTCCAATCTTGTCCAGAGTTCCTTTGGGTCTTCAATAGATCTACAGAGGTAGTGCAAGCTAGAAGAAAGACCTAGTGCTATTGTTCCAAAAGCTGCATCACATTCATTTAGCCATTCATTCTCACTAAAACACTCTTCAACGAGTCCAATAGACACCCCATAGAGACCTCGTCTCATTAGAGATAAAATCATCTTCTTCTTCAATTCTGAATAGTTTGTGCACAAGGTGAGAAGAGGAACTGATGAATCCATTCGAAGTTGTACCTGCAAAAACACAAAAGGGGCACCGTAAGGTCGACAGCCTACACATTTTAGGTTTTCATCACACCCAACATAGTTGATCAAGCTTGAGAAATAATTCCTTAACTTGGGGTATTAAGTGGTAAACCTTCTACTTCTGGTGTAGAGCTGGAAGGAGCAATTTTTCTCAAAAATGATCCAGTAGGAGATCTAAGGAGGAAAAGTGCCTTGTCCACTGAGGCTCTGATAATCTATCACAGTCATCTAGGGACTAAAACACAGTCTCATAAGATATTTCATAGAATTAAGCATGAAAATGGCATAATGGTGCTTGTGAATGGGGTGAGATTTTGCTCAATTTTTCATGCAAGATCCGTCAAAAACCATGTTTTTGAAAGATTTGAGCTTCATCCCACTGTGAGCTCTGATACCGTATTAAATTGATCACATAGATTCATGGACAAACACACAACTCACAAGATAGATCACACAATTTACTCAGTTATTGAAGAATGAAATAGTGCAAAAATGGCTTGCTGCTGTGAATGCATTTCATTAATCAAAGAGTAATTAGATAGTAATTACAATGAAGTACAATGGCTTAAATAGCCACATGAAATTCGAATCCACATGAGGAAATTTGAATTGATTAGACTCTACTTGATTGTAAGTAACTAAGACCTTCTCTAAATCACTGTTGGAGGACTCAATAGTTAACTGACCTTGTCTAAACCATTACCAGAGTTCAACGGAGTTCTAAAACACAACTCAAGTGTCTACTTCAGTGTTGACTGAGGCTAAATGACTGTGGTAGGTGAGAAATGTGCCTCTCCTGAATGCAGCCATGCAAACCTAGCGGTAACTGAATGTAAAGGACTAGAACTGAATGTAACTGACTCCTAACTCTGCTTGACTAGTTGCTAACTGAACTCAACTGATGAAGGTTGGTATCAGCACTCCCAGTGGCTCCTAAATTGTAGGTATTGGTCTAGGAGGATCCTAAAATGATGCATTCAAGTGCAATAAGTGGCAGTAGAACTCAATTAGTGTTCCCCACACTTTAGTAACTGGAACATGTGCCCCAATTAGGCTAAGTGGACCCAATGGTGCTAGTGACAAAAAATAGACTGGACAGACTCTGGATTTAGACATGACTCCTGATTTAGACATATGACCAAATTGGACAAGGGAGGATTAATAATACTAACAGTTATGTGCGCATAATTTCATATGAATATTCTGTAGTATCCACTTAGCCCGAGGAATCCCCTTAACTTGGAGATGTTAGTGGGTTTGGGCCATTTTGTGATTGATTTGATTTTTTTGGATATACCTTGACGCCTTATTTAGATATTACATGACCAATATAGTTCACTTATTCCTTACTGAACATTCATTTGGACATCTTGGTGTAGAACTGATTTGATTTTAAAATAGAGAGTACTTGTTCGAGATGTACAATATGGTCCTTCCATGTCTTACTCTATATGAGGATGTCATTGAAAAAAACTAGTACAAACTTCCTTAGGAATGGCTGAAATAAGTTATTCATGGTTGCTTGAAATGTTGTTGGAGCATTAGTTAGCCCAAAAGGAATTACCTTAAAAACTCATATTGTCCTTCATGGGTCTGGAAAAATGTTTTTGCCACATCCTCTAGCTTTACTCTCATTTGATAATACCCCGAACTCAAATCTAGTTTCGAGAAGTACCTTACGCCATGAAGCTCATACAACATTTCATCAATGAAAGGAATGGGGAATTTGTCTTTAATAGCTATCTTGTTTAGTCCTAATTTGTAGTCAATGCATAGCCTAAATGACCCATCCTTCTTTCATTCCAGTACTATTGGTGCAGCAAAAGGAATCTGAATTTTTGTAATCACTCCACACTTTAGAAAATCGTGGATTAATCTTTTTATCTCTATCTTATGAAGGTGTGGATACATATAGGGCTTAACATTAACGGGGCTTAATCTAGACTTGATTTCGATGACATGCTCAATCTTCCTTTATGGAGGTAACTCCATGGGGAGATCTTCAAATACCTTTTTCTACTTTTGGATTAGGCCTTGTATCTCTCGTTGACCTAGTTTAACCCCTTCTGAAGTTAATAATCCCATCTCTTGGCATTGTATGCAATATGCTAGTGCTCCATTTTGAATTAGCTTCTCCATTTTGTGTGATAGCACAATTTGTGTACGAGGGGGTTGGAACCCGTACAACTTGTATTTTTCTCCTTGCCACATAAAATTTATAAAGTGTTCTTGGTGGTTGGCTAAGTAGGTACCTAGTGTTTGCATCCAATGAATTCCTAATACTACATTAACTCCTTTTAAGGGTACTACATGAAATTCTGACTCAAGGTTATATTTTTGTATTTGCAGCTTAACTTTGTGGAATTTTCCCACTATTTCGATATTCTTTCCATCTGCGACCATTACCTTCATGTTAGGTACTAGATATATGAAAAGGTTAAGGCTCTTTTCAACACTTGCATCAATGAAATTATGAGTACTTCCTATGTTGAATAAGACAATGGCATTGCTATTTTTATATGCCCTTTAAGTTTTAATGTATGTGGTTGGTGTATTCCTGTTATGGTTGCGATTGATATCTTGGGTGTTTCTTCATCTTCTGAATCTGATGAAGGATTTTGGATGTCATGTGTTTCTTCTATGTCATATTCATCACTATCTAACTTTCCTTCCTCTTCTGATTCACATTGATATAGGTTCTTGGTGGTCTCTTTTTTCAAACCTCTATGTCTTGGGTCCCACTTCTCTCTGCAATATTTACACTTTCCTTCTTTCATTCATTGGAATTCTAAATTGGGTTTGTTGTCACTTATTAGATGTGGTGTCTAGTATTTGGTTTCAGTTTTGTATTTTGGATGAGACTTCGATCTTTATCGTGGTTTATTTCCACGTATTTTTTATTTTTTCCTCAACAATTTTTCCTTACGTCTCGCCTTGTCCACGGTTGAAAAATTTAGTACCTATAGTTCATCCCTAATATAGATTTTTAGTCTGTACACATAAGTTTGTAGATGTTGATTGTTTGTGAATTCCGACACACGTGTCACTAGGGATTTGCACTCGTTGGTGTATTTATCAATGTCACCTTTCTGCTGCAATATTGTGATTCTTGCAAATAATTAGTTTTCTTTTAAGTCTTCAAATATTTTAAAGAATTCGCATTTAAACATGTTCCAATGGAGCATAGTTTCCCTTGTTGTAACCTTACACCACATATACCAGTTATATTCCAGACCTTCTAGTTGCATCGAGGGATACTTTATCATTTCTTCGTCAGATATGATATTGTGTATGGCGAAAAAAATTTCTTCCTTGTTGATCCATGCCATGCTCTGTTTTGTTTCGTCATCAAATTTTGAAAATTCTAACTTGGGTTTCATTTGATATCCACCTATGTGTGGCCTTCGAGGAGAGAACAGTTTTTTAGGATTTGGGGAATGATCATGATCGGTCTCTTCTTGTATGATTTCCCTTTTAGGTGGAATTGTCTTGTAATGTTTTGTATTTGTTGAACTTGAGGATGGTTTCTCTTTCCCTAACACATTGCCAGGTTTTGCAATGTCTTTTTCATATAAAAACCACATGGTTTTTCTTTATCCAATTTTGAAACATAATGTTATCTCTCTTATTACTCCTTCCATCTCCCAAGATACAACTTCGTTGACTTCCTTTTTAATGATGTATGATCATTATTATTTTCCTTTTGTGTAGATCTACTTCAATTTTGTCTATCCTTGAGCGTAAACCTTCAATATTTTTAGAATCCTCGACTTGTTTTTTTTACAAAATCTCCATTCGATCCTTAATTCCTTCATCTCGGACATATTTCTAGTGTTGGGAGGAATTTTGCGATATAGTGGTGAAAATCACTATATATAAACTAATATATATATATATATATATATATATATATATATATATATACATATATATGTANGTAAATGCGTACAAGTTGGTGGACAGGTGTAGGTGGATGCAGTGGCATAATGATGGTGCAAAGGATAGTGCATGTGGTGAGTTCTACTAGTGGGCCACACCATTCTTTCGGCCATAGGTGGACAATTGCATCCATGTCCTCATCCGTCACCATGAATCCCACATGGTGCACATGTTTGGTCAAATCTTTCGTCGGCTCCAAAATGATGTTGTACGATTCAGCCTAAAATTTGATAAATGTTGTGTACCTATGTACTGTCGTAGTGCGGGTTGGGTGGGATTTCCAGACAACATCATGCAATGCCTCTGTGTACAAAGATAACTCAATGTTTTTGTCCTTCTATCGAGTTGTGTCTTTCTTATCCTCCCACAGGTTATGATACCTTGCACTGTGGCAAGGGAATGGGACATCCATCTGCACATAGTCAGGCAGTTTGTCCCACAGCATGAATGAAATCAAAATAAGCAGCCACGAGTAATAGAATTTGTAAGTGAGCTCGTGTTGGGCCTATGCGGGATCATCGATCATCTCATTGAGCAAGTATTACGACTAATTGAATTCTCCACCTAGCGTGCATAGTTCTGCAAGTTCGACTGTCACCATCGAACACTCATTGGGTCGCATCTTGTGTAACAAATTACATGATAATATCTACGCAGCAAATCTCACACTTCTGTCTTAGATCAGCCGAATTAGGTAGCCCCCTTTTGCATGTTACAAGTTTTATTTCTACTTGATCCAGGTGGTGTCTTTCTGGGCCAATTAAGGTGCAGGATCGCTGCCTTGGTTTGGGAGGCCTATGATCAACGAGATCAGATCAGTGTCAACCAGGTATGGTCGATCAAGCCATATGCATCCTCTGTGAAAGCAGACCAGCAACTGCTTCACGTATGTGCTAACTTGTACACTTTGGCCGAAATGGGGCATAAATAGTAGGTTAATCAAACCTACTCAACCAACTCTCTCAGCCCACTGCATTGGCTTGAGCACTTGTTCTTGACTTGGGTTGGTCTAGTTCAAGATCACGCAATCTAATCTCTTTAGTCCTTCCTACAGTTGAGTGTCGAAGTCTTCGAATTTATGGTTGGCCAACTTGGGCATGATGTCCATCAGTAAGGGGACTTTATTAAGGAGCCATGGCACTACCAGAGTTGTAATCGCCTTCTTTGGGAGTGTCACCTTCTACACGTAGTCTCTCCTTGGTCGAACATAGTGCAGGAAATTCTCATCAGCTTCCTCTATGTTCGGCCCTCTATGTGGTGGTGAGTCTTCTTCCATGTAGTCGTCCTCTTTTTCATACTCTCAATCCTCTTCTAAGGGCCTTTTACCGTGAGCATCGATAAGAGCGGTAGTCTTCTTATGTTTCCTCGTCTGTGGGAGTCTAGATGCTCCTCCAACTACTGGTTGTTCGAGCTGTCTTGGCTCCATAACAGGTGGTCTCTAAGCTGGGGTAGTCACATCACGCAATCTCGACATCGAAATTGTAGCATGACCAGGCACATTGGTGGGTTGCTTTCGCGTTCTCTCCATTGGATCAGTCTCTGGTTCTTGGTGCAGTTGTTGTATCTCAGGTGACAAACTATCTTCTTCAATTGGGAAACCAAAGATAACAGTTGTGTCTAATGGCTCACTGGCGCTAGGGATCTCAATTACCATGGGCATCAGCTTACTTCAACATGGATGGTAGGGTTCGAATCTGCAATCACTCGGCTCTGGTTCTATCTAGCTTGCTTTGTGGTCATAAAAAGAATGCTTTCCAGAGAATCCTTGCACTTATACCAGCCACCATGTCATGTAGTCATCATGCAATGGTCAGTAAATGTCTAATCCATCACATGGGTTTCTTAGCTACAACATCCATTCATTAAGTCATTAACCGAAGTGCTACGTTGTTTCTATCAGAATAGTTATGGAGGATCTGTCGAATGTGACATTACAGCATGCTGTCATTCTCTTTGTATTTCGTTGAATTAATGACACTTACCTGTCACGGCCACCTAAATATTCGTCGGATATCTACACTTTAATGTTAGTTAGCCTGTCATTTCCGCTTTTTGCAGCACTTTCCACCTTTTTTCTTTTTCATGCATTGTGTCACCCTTCTCCTACACATCGCACTTGTTCTGTCGCCGATGTGTGATAGAACAATGCTTACGTCTTTTCGACCTTCTTCCAATTTTTTTTCCGTCACGCAGCATGATTCTAACCCGAGATGTTATGACCGCTGTAGTACAGTTTCAGGCGACTGTCATTCACCATACCCATGACATAGGTACCGTCTATCTTCTTAAGTTTTAATGCACCCACGTCAGTGATGTGCGCGACCACATATGGCCCTAGCCAATGCGTCTTTAACTTGCCTTGGTGTTTAAAAAATTTGCAGTCATACAGCAACACAAGTCCTCCCACTTTGAAAGGCTTAACTTGAATGTGGCGATCATGCCATGGTTTCTGTTGCTTCTTCTCAACTGTCTGGTGGAATCCTACAATGAAGTGTTCTTCTTCCATTTGTACTAGTTGTGTCAGCCTTTGCTTAACATCATCTCCATTAGTCATCTTCGTCAGCGTAACGATTCTCAAACTTTGTACAATGTACTCCATTGGAATAACATCTTCTTGTCCATATACTAGTCTAAATGGGGTGTGCCCTGTTAGTCACTTGTAGGTTGTGTGATATGCCCATAGTGAAGCTACTATTTTCTGATCCCAGTCATCTCGGTGCAGGTTGCATAACTTGGTCAATGCATTCTCCAAAATCTTGTTGAAAGCTTCGACCATTCCATTCGCCTAAGGGTGATAGGGAGTCGTCTTCTTATGCTGGATTTGAAATTATGCAATCACCTCAATAATTACTTTGTTAAAAAAATGCATACCTTGGTCACTTACTAGTATCTTTGGATAACCAAATCGGGTGACGACATTTTTGAACAGAAAATTGGTCATGGTCGCAACAGTACAATCTTTAACAGGCACAACTTCAGCCCATCTGTTCAATTATTCTGTTGTAGTGATAATGTACCACACACTAGTTCTCTTCCTTGGCAGGCTGATTGGTCCAACAAAATCAACTGCCTACTTGTCAAATGCTTGAACGGTTATTTGTGGTGTAAGTGGCATCTCATTGCGGCATGATGGTTTTTTGGTCCTTTGGAAAATATTACAGTGCTTGCAAAAGATTTTAGTATCCATGTGTATGGTTGGCCACCATAATCCTTCTTGCAATATCTTGCGTATTGTTTCTTTCCCTGCGTAGTTTCCTCCTACAACACCAGCATGTGCTTCACTCATAACCCAATGTTGTTTTTGTTCAAAGGCACAGTGATGCAGTACCTCATCCAGACCCAGCTTATGTAGATGTCCCACGATCAATGTATAATCAACAGCTCTGACGACCAAGTGTTTCTTCCGGTTAGTTGTCATTCCTTCAGGTGCATATCCTGTCCTCAAAAAGTGGATGATGGCATTAAACTCATGGTTCTGGTCATCCATCATGTGGATCGTAAATAGTTGTGCATCGGGAAAATTATCTTCCGTGCTGGTTGGCTCTTCACCACTCCCTATCCTTGATAGGTGGTTTGGTCCAACATTCAGTCGACCTAGTTTAAAAATCACCTCAAAATCAAATTCTTGAAACAGGAGAAGCCATCTACAGATATTCCCCGCCAACACTAGCTTTTTGACTAGGTATTTCAATGCTGAATGGTCAGTGTACATCTAAAAATTTCCACCCAATAAATAGTGTCATAATTTCTGAAGTGCATAGACCATAGCAAGGCCTCTTCTCTTTCTGTCATCGTGTAGTTATTTTATGTTGTTGATAGTTTCCTACTTGTGAAAGAAATAGGATGGTCGAGCGCACCCTCTCCTTGTTGCATCATAACTATGCCAAGTAGGGCAGACGATGAATCGACATGCACATGGAATTCCTTTTTCCAGTCCGGGAATACAAGTATTGGCACGGTGGCCATTGCACTCTTCAATTTATCCAAGCTTTCCTAGCATTCTGATGTCCACTGGAACTTTGCGTCTTTCTTCAACAGTTTCTCCATAGGCACAGTGATGGTTGCATATCCTCGTATAAACTTTCGGTAGTGGCCTGTATATCCCATAACTGATCTAATTTGTGTGACTAATGTAGGTGGTGGTAAGTCCATGATAATTGAAATCTTTTCTGGGTTGACCAAGATACCGTCGTGACATAAGATGTAACCCAACAGCATGCCACATGGCACGCAAAAAATACATTTCTTAGAATTAAGCATAATCTGATATTGGTGACAACGGTCCAGCATCATGCGCAGAATCTCAATGTGGTCTCTTACTAGGCCAAACACAGTCCAATAATCAAATTATACCTCAAGAAATTTATGAATAAAATATTTAAAAGGAGAGACTACTATTCTAGAAAAAATAACAGGTGCATTCTTGAGTCCAAAGGGGATTACTGTATACTGGTAGCATCCCCATTCAGTTATGAAGGTTATTTTTTGGCGATCCTCCTTCACGATTATAAATTGATGATAGCCCAAAAATCCATCAATAAATGAATACATCTCTTGCCCTCCGACACTTTCAAGCACTTCATCCATAAATGGTGTTGGGAATGGATCGTTGAAGCATGCGTTGTTCAGTTTCCTTAAGTCCACACTGATCCTGACTTCACCTGTTGTATTCTTATCCTGGATTACTATAGGGATGATCCACTCTGACTCTTCAATAGGTTCAATAATCCCAACGTCAAGCATATGGTCTAGTTCTGTTTTTACCCTTTCTTTGTACTTGGGGCTCATCCTATATGGTCGCTGCTTACTGGGTTTAACATATGGTTGCAGGGGTATTTTCATCTCCCCTAAGTGTCCCACTATTCCTTTCATTTCTGAGAAATTGGTATGGAATAGGTCTTGATAGTCATGCATTAAATCCATGAGTTTCGCAAGTGTCTCTTGATCCCAATAATCTCCTATATTGGCGAGCTTTGGGTTGTCTAATGACCGAATGTTTACTTTCTTAATTTTTAGTGGTTTAAGGAACTAGTCACTTGAGATACCACTTCCTTATACTTCGTGTGTGCCTTCAGATTCTAGTATGTTTATTTTAGTCGTATCATCATCTAGGTCTCCAGCTAGATTGTAGCAAACCATCCATTTTTAAATGGTCGCACTGCACCGGTGATAGTTAGCCTCGTCAACAGGGATCTCAACAAATATCTTCTCCTTCATCACCTGAAGAGCAGCATCGACTATAGGGTGCTCATCAGCAAATTCAAATGTATGTGAAAACTGCTGAGAGAGCTCTTCCCACTCTTGGGTTCCTTGTCGCAATTCCATAGATGCATAGCAGGTTCTAGGTGTCATTTCCAATGTATGTATGAAATGATGTACCCACTCCTACCTCAGGTATTCTGCAAATATGATGCAACACTGATTAAGATGTTCTACAGGGTTTGCTAACCTTGAATACCTATGGTTTACCAGGGTAACCTCTTCACCAAATCTAACTTCCATCTATCTTCTGCACTGTGGTCAGCTTATTATAGACTTCTTATGCGCACCCCACCATCTAGCAGGCGTAGCTCTTAGCGCATGATATAGCGTGGACAAGCACCGCGACTCTATTACAAGTTCTTCAAACTCATTTAAGAAGGTCACAAGGTTAGGTAATCCCTCATAGGTGGGTAGATCGTGCAACTTGTTCTCCACCCATTGCACAGACCTAGTAACTCTTGTGCACCTCCTCATAGAGACTTCATGTAGTCTATTTTTCCAACTCTCCAAAGCTTCTCCTAAGTCGGATGTGCATGAACTAGCACTCTTCCAGCTCAGGTTTCCATTCGCTGTCGGATTGATGTAGTCCTCTTGTAATGTAGTAACATTGTATATTTGGTTGACGTAGTTAGCCTATCCATCATTATATATAGGCTCGTTGTATCTATGTCCCTCTAACGGATCAATGGGCGACACTACTCTGATCTCATTATCTTCGAATGAGAGGATCCTCTTCTTGAATTTTATAATAGTTTGGTTGTCTATAGAAAAATCTATGCCCAATAATGCGGGATATGGTTTTGTGTCATCAACAATATTAATGAATTCAAAGTCCACAAATCTGCATAATCCTTCAATGTTCACAGGGACCTGACTCAACCGGCCAATGGGTAGGACCTTCGCCTGATTCGCAAGTCGTAGCTGGATAGGGGACCAGTCCAAGTGTGGCTTGCCCATACTTTCCCAGGTTTGTTGCATCAAAATATTGACATCAGACCCCAGGTCTAAAATGATGTAATCCAAGTCATAGTCGCCTATCTGTGCAACCATTCTTAACTCACGACCAGTTTTAAACTTCTTTCTCACTTGGTTAAATTTCTTTTCAGGTCGTGGCTCTATGGGTATCTCTTCTATTATTGCTTGTAGTTTTTTAATAGAATCTTTATCTCGTATTAGCGTTAGACAACTTGACAAAAAGGATTTGAGCTTACTAACCTTTTGTGGGACATTCTTCTGAAATATGAGCTGAAATCGTTTAGGCATCTGCTTTACTTCTTCTGGCATCGATGGTTCGGTTGGCTCCAAAAACTCTATTTGTACCTCCAAGAATACTTTCTTTTGTTCCTGGACGTCAAATGATACTTTCTTCTATGTCGCAAGTCATACCAGCGGTTGCAGTAGTTCTTGTGATTTATCCTGATTAGCTCCAGGGCTAGGTCTTGCAATGGTCCTTGCTTGCCACTTTGTGATCAACTGAGGACATTGCTCCATATTATGGTCCTATCCCTTACAGCATGAACATGTCTTCGCGGGTTCTAAGCAATCTCTTGCGTAGTGACCCGGTTGTCCACACTTATAGAACGTAAATTGAACTCTTCCTCTACCAAATCCTCCTCCTCCACCTCTTCCTCTAATGTTTCCACCACCCCTTCCCTATGGGTGTGGTTGCTATGGTGGGTACTTGTTCTGGTGGTAGTGTGGTTGGTAGTGATTTTGTTGCATGTATGGCTGCTGAGGTGCATACTAAGGTTGATAATGATTTTGGTATTGATTGGGTGGGAACTACATAGGACTATATGATGCTTGCACTGGTTCATCTTGAGCGAGTCCCTCATTTTTCATTAAGTAGGTGTCAACAGTCTTTTCCTTCAAGGGCCAGTATGCTCTATAATATTTTTCTTCGTGTCCTACTAACTTACAAAATTTACAAAAGATATTTTCCAGGGCACTTACAACATTTTGCAAATATAAACACTCCTTGTCTCGATGCCCTCTATACTGGCATATGCGACACCATGGTAGTCCCTGGCCATTTAATGGGTTTGGTGCACCTGACGCGATATAGTTCATGAAGGTCAGGAAATTATCCTTGGTGTGCTCATCCATTCTGCATTTCATGCACCATAAATATTCTTATGCTTCCTTACCCTTCTTGATGTCCTGAAGCTGTATTGTTAGATTAGCCAACGGCCATTGAATCTGTACCATTCCTGCGGCACCGTCGCCAATGGGAGAGGCCTCTAACTTCATCACTAAATCCAATGCTTCTGTCTATGATTCAATATTTTTTTGCATTAATGGCCCTCAGATGTGTGGTAATAGTGCAACAATAAACCATTCTTTATGTTGTACATCCGACATTTAGAAACTTACCTTGGCCATCAAAGTTTAAAACCGTTGTTCAAAGTACCATGTTGATTCTTCCAATGCTTGCTTTATTTCCTTGATCTTAGTGATGCACTGCGAGTCATACTTCAGTTTTCTGAACTCAAAAATCATTGCAGCTCGGATCGCGTCCAGAGTCTTCTGCGGTGTTCTGGCCGATGCGGCACAGAACTTCATAAACCAATCTAGTGCACGACCCCTTAGGGTCGTGATCATTTGTGCCTTCTTTATGTCTGCATTATGGACTAATCTAACCATCCAAACTGCTTCATAAAGGAACCAATGCTGCTCTAGATCTTCTGCGCCATTTCCATTGAATGTGGGTAACCGTGGAGGAAAATTTGGATGATGGAGATCACGTGGGGATGAGTTGCAGAGGATGGCACATGAGGGAGGATGATGGATGGTAGGATATGAGTGGATGAAGTGGAGGAACGTGATGAGAAGAGCAAATAACAAAATAGGTGAGAGGTGGGGAGGACATGAATGGATTTGTGGAAGGTGTCAGGGAGCGGAATGACTCTAATACCACTTAGTGTAGACTTAATTTCTGAACCCATAATGAATCGAATAAGCCATGAATAATTGATATCTTAGGATGATTTTTACAATAAGAGAAAATGAAATCTTATAGGTCTAAACATACCATTTCAATGGAAAGGTGTGACTCTACGATAAATTTACATTTAATAATTAAAATATTTGTTCTCTAACTAATTAGATACATAACACAATCCTTGTAATAGGGGTTGTTTGTAATGAAAGAGGCTTTGAATCCTCAGGATTATATGCATATGCCTCAATATCTTATAAATACCATGTTCCTTACCATTGTTTGTTATTTATGGTACTTTCCATGCCTACATTTTGGATATATCTCCTTGGTCAGTTATTTCCCTCTACATAGAATACAATCATTTGGATAAACATAATTTGATATGTACTCAGCAACCAACATTTTTAACATTTGAGTTTCCTCTTCACAATTGTCAGGAAATACATTATCATTTAAAACTACCTCTTTTTAAGTAACCTACAATTAGTGGGCAATACAAATTACACTGTTATCAAGCATGCATAAAGTCAAGACTTTCCAATGTTGTTTTGTGACAAGTGTCCTCATAATATAGAGGACTTAATGGTTAGTTACGTAAAGTGTTCCAAGAAACACATGATCTGACATGCCATACATTGCTTTCAACTTATATAGTAACTAACTCATATCATACCTTACATTTTGAGTTTTTGAAGAAAGTATTGACTATATGAGAACCATCCCCTAGCTCAATTATTGGAATACATGTAGCAACACTCCCTCCATGACACTACAATTTCAAAAGAAATTATTCATACAAACTTCCATTTCATTTCCTTCATACCCAACATGTGAAGATACGTTGTTACTTTAGACATTCTCAATTGGTGACTAAGACATTATGGGAATTGAATAGACGGTTGATCATACCATGCTTGGTATGCCTCCTCTACAAGACATGCTTGTTTAGTAGCATTATCTTGATTTGACATCATAGAAGGGTGCATAGATATGATGGACATATTGTTTCTTATTACAATTTTGATTGCATATTATTGAATACTACATCAACAATATTAGTAAACACAATGCATTTAGTATGTTCAAATTTTATACCAAGAATATATTAGAACCAAAAATATTTTCTTCAATATTGCATATGCAATCAACCAATTTATAAAACAAATGTCAAATTATTAAATACATTTATATTAAATCCATTGAAAATAAAAAAATACAATCACTCAATGATTTTTTTTCCTGACACCCCAATAGGACATTTAAAGGTATTCAAAATGTAAGGCATATTTGATGGTCAATTGGTGGCCTATGAAAATTATTTTATTAACAACTTGTCACTAGGAGATAAACTATATATCACATGCACACCAACAAGTATGAACTCTTTCATTTTCATAAAGAACTCCTTGTCATTGGGTTGTTCCTCAAATGAACAATTTGCACTAAATAATGAGAACCTACAAACACTAAAATGTTCCCATGAGTGTGTCGATGACCATCAATATAGAACATGTTCTTAATGTCAAAGTTTACAAAATCATAATTGTTCATACACATAAAATACATTGGAATGTTGTGTTTGTATTTAAGAATAATAAAGCAATAAGACAAACTATAAAGAGGACCATGAAATGGTATAAGTGATATTGATTGTTTTGGAGGAACAAGTACACGTGAAAGGATAAACAACCCAAGATTTGAAGCATCTATTTTAGAATTGGAAATCATGTAGCTATTACCACAAAAGAAGAATTTGGTCCCAACATGATTTTAGAACATGCAAGGTAGGCAGTCAAGTGTCATACAAAGTGCATTTGTAAAATATTTGGTATTTTCTTTGAAAATAGAAAGGAACAGAGAAGTCATTGCCACTCTCTAACATTTGAACCGAACTAAATATGTACTTGGACATTTTTCTCTTAGTTCATACAAATTTTTGGATCTCCTAGTAGAAATGTTTTAGATGGTATTAATATCATACTTTGGATCATTAGAAAATTTAGTTGACTCAATAGAAGGATTCAATTTAGTCAATTTAGGATGTAGCATAGTTGATTTAGCTTCCAAATTTTCAAAAAGTGAGCATATAGAAGTGTGTGACTATGTGTCTGTTCTATATCACCTATTGGAATCATTACCGCTGTGTTATCTTTTAACCCTTTATATTTTGAACAGCCACGTACTATTGAGGTGTCATAAAAAATTCAGTTCATAGTGAAGTACCATAAACCAATAATAGTTTCTAGAAGATGGCAAGTTAAAATTAAAGAATTAAAAATGTTGTCAATTTTTCTACCATTTGCTTGTGATATCTTGCTCCAAATAAGATCTTGTGGTGTTTATCGACATGTAGAATACATTTCACATCATTTTAACTCAAATATGAATTTGGCTCATAGAAAATTCAATATATAACTATTAACATCCACATACATAAATTCAATCACATAATTAAAATATAACTAATATTTTCACTTACTGCAAATGCCAAAGGAAAAACTTGATGAACATTGAATGATACAGAAAGAGTCAAAATATGAAGAAATGGCGAGTTGATATTATGATTTTAAACCAAAGCAACAATCAATATGTGTCAATATTCTTTAAAAATAAATAAAAAGCATATAACTATCTATTTTTAAATAAACGTTTAAAACCCTTTTTAAGTATATGGTATATGGTGAGGATTTATACATCATTGGTAACCTATGAAGTATTGTAATTTGTAGCTATATTCTCAAAACAAAAGTTGATATGCATATAACATTTTAACTCCAAAAAGACCTTTGAAGGGATTTTTAATGTAAACGGTGCATTCATTCAAACAGAACACACGAGTGCAATAAAGAGTGATATGCACCAAGAATAAACATCAACAATAACGTTTGTGAATGCAAATATCTTCGAAGTCTTAGTTGTTGATGTTTGCATTTACATTTTTTACTATTTATACATTATATCAATGTGTTTCACACATACAATACATCACTGCACTTTTCTCTAATTAACACATAAGAAACCTTTCATCTTAAATGGTGCATGCATATGTTATCCTTGAGTTGTAATATCAAAAAAGAGAGAGAGTTTTATTTTTCTAAAATAAGATTATAATATAAAACCTTTTCATTATTTTTTTTTTTAAATACGAGGGGAAACTTGTGGAAGAAAATCTTAAAGACTTTAGAGTGGTCATATTTTTTTTGAGAATGAACTTTGTAAGGGATCACCATAGGTCACGGAACTCTAGAAAAAAGTAATTTGAAGCATGTAACTTTTTACTATTCAACTCAACTCTGGAAAGGAGTAATTTGAAGCATGAAACTTTTTACTATTCAACTCAATTTTTCTCTTGATCTTTTCAAAAAAAACTTTTTTTTTGGTTCATATTAATGTTTACAATGCATTATCAAGAAAGTCCAATATTTTCATAATTACTTTCAGTGATATAAATCTTATATTTATTGTTGTTTCTCGTCTATTTTATGTGAATTCAAATTCTAACATTAAGGCTTTACCTTCTTTACTGTTTCATAATTATAATTTTTCTTTTAGGAAATGGATATTTAATGGTGGTGTGTATCTAGGATGTTAGGTATCTATATCAATGGGATGGTGGGATGGTGTGTATCTATATACATAAAAGATGGATCCCATTACATGTTGTTAGTTAAAAAATGCTTTTGTCATATATCGATGCACACTATATAGTAAAATGCATTGGTGCCATTTTGTGAAGAAGGCCCATCATTATACTTATTTAAAATAGTTTACAAGTTGGGTAGTGCAAAATAAAGTAAAATAAGTATGCACTCGTGCACTTATTAGTATATTGTGTGAGTTTACTTGATTATTTTTAACATTGGAAAAGGGTATACCAAATAGATAGCAGTGTGTATGCATCTATATGGTGTATCTTTCTTTGTTACTATGTCAAGCATATTTATTAATCTAAAAACTGTTTAAGCTTGAATTTATTTGCTTTATTTGTAAATTATATTTCATAGTTTTTGAATTTTATATAGGTTTATTGGTTGGTGTATGTTATGTAGAGAAAACACTTAAGAAATTGGATAAAATTGTTTGCAATATGAATGCAAAAGAGCATAAAAGATTTATAGAAATGTTGCAAATAGAGGACTTGCAGGAATCAAAATGTGATCAAGATTAGTTTTTTATTTCAATTTTTAGTAATAATGTACTATTTAAGAATAGTTATAATGTTTTTCAAACACTCTATTTCACATTTGTTGAATGTTGTGTAGGGACCAATAAAGAGAAAAGGGTATGCAACCTTCAGAAAATAAAAAAATGATGAAGGATACAAATGACATTGAATTGGTCCTTAAATTATCTAGAGTGGTGCTAGAATTTAATGAAAGAAGGAAATTAAATTTTAATAAAATTGTGAGGGATATCGTGGAGCGTTACACATATTATCTGCTTGCAATACAATAAACAATCTAATGACTCCAAGAATCGGGTTATATAACCTATAGAAAGCCCTCCAAAGTAATGGTTAATAAGACTTTTCATCTTTACAAAAGGTACAATAACAAGAATCATTAAAAATGTGCTTTTTGTAAACATGTTTTCTTTTATAATATGTATATACTACTAAACAAAATTACAAAATTAATATTTCGACTATATTTACTTTGGTGTAAATATTAAAAGTTTTATTTTTGTGTTTTTCATTTTTTTAGCTTGATTTTAAAAATTCCAAAGGACAAAGAAAGTAATATCCAAAACATGGTGTTATGAATATCAAAAAATTGTACAAGGAGATTATTAAATAGATTAACATAATTGCAAAAGAAGTAATCCCAACAATAGCATGCATTAAACATATGTAATCATTAGTGTTTTATTTTATGTACAAAGAGTTTAAATATTGCATAAAATATTAATTTTTAATAATGTTATCACAAAAAAATGGAACACATTCAATACATCAAACATGATGACAAGAGAGAAATGGTTGATCACAAAACTTGTGAATACTTGAGTTTTCCTTAAAATTTCATATTTGTTGTGATCTTTATATTTTAATTAATGTACACATCAATGTATGTCATCTAACAAGTGCTAGCATACAAACATGAGTCAACCAAAGAATTGATTGACATTGGGGTAAGTATGGGTTGTGAGTATATGTGGAAGTAACAAACATTACTCATGAAATTTGTAAGTAGTTATGTTGTTTTAGTTCCCTTAATTTATAATTAATAAAACAACAAAAAACATTTATATTAATTATATTAATGTTTTGTCATTTTGTATAAAACTTGCAAGAAACAAAGTATGGAGTGGAGCCAATAGAAGAGTTGTTGAGAGATTGTATGAAAAAATCCTTTGAAAGAATGCGTATTGTTAATGAAGCATGTATTTCTATGGTACACATTTTTATTTATACACTCATATATGTTATATTATAAATTTAAATATACACAAGCTGCTTTATTTATATGTTTGTAGATAGAAAATGAAGATGACGAATAAAACCAAACCAATCAACAAAATATTTAGTTATATAAACCAAGTACATTATCACCTATAAGTGAGGAGTAAATGAGGCATGCAAGCAACTTGTGCAATGCCATTAATTCAAGTGAAGAATGATGATTAATATAATTGAATGTTATTACAAGTTGTATGTTTTTAAATGTTTGTATATGAGAATCAAACATTTTGTTTAATGTATTCAACATATTTTCCCAAATGGATGACAATAAGTTACAAATAAGCCACCTCAAGGCTTGCAAATCCTTTTGGCACTTCATTTCCTAGGGGTTAGATTTTTGGATGGTTAGGGTTTTTCCCTTTATGCTTATGATATAAAGACAATTTTTTATCTCTTTGTAATCAACTCTTGTGAATGAGCATAGCCAACACATCACTCTTCAGAGATAATATACCACCATCCGAGCTAGTTTGTATTGCTTGAAATTTACAATGTTTTTCCTTCCATTCATTAATAAGATTTGAGTTTTAAAGTATTATTGTGTGCTTTAGAAAATATTTGTGTGTGTTTCCATTTTTATGGTTTCACCTTCATTTCTTCTCCAAATAATCCATATCATAGAAGCACATTGGTGTGTTCATAAGGATAATTTGCATTAAACATCAAATACATAATATAAGGACGAAGCCAAAAATGTACATATTTTACTAACTAGACTAGTGTCTTGTTTTTATGTTATGCACCAATGAATTGTAATGTTGGTGCATTTATTCATAGTTTGGACATGTTCATGTTGGTTGTGCAGCATGATCTTCCTGATTCAAATATGTTATTGTTCAATTGTGTGTGTACCCCATTTTTACTATACACTCGTCCCAACAAGTGGGTGTGGGGGGACATCGTCCCCGCACGAGGGTCCGAGGAAAACACCCTCAAGAAAGGGGATTCAGGGGAGAAGCCCCCAAATTTTGTTTTTGGGATGTTTGTTGGCCAAAATTTTATGGGCCCATGGTATTGGAAAACCCATGATATTTTTCCATGGTAATTCCTCTATAAAAGGAAAGTATTGTAATAGGATTGTGTATTGTATTGTATCATTGCAAAAACGATCTCTGTGATTGTGTGAGAGACACTTTGAGAGTGTGAAGAATGTGTGATGCAGGTTGTATCCCTTCATTTTGCTGGACGATATAATAATAAAGGACTGTCAATTTATGTTAAGTTTTCTTTTGAAATAGAACAAAGGATCACTGAAAGAATAACAAGCACATCACAACAGAAAGAGAACACAAATATTTATCCTAGAAAACCCTCATCGGGAAGAAAACCCAACAAAAATTCCTCTATATAGACTTCACCCAAGTACAGTGTAAGACCCAAAGAGTAAGACTAGACTGCTTCCTCTCCTCCATATGGATTGTTTCTTCTCTCTCTAGCGCAACTACTTGAGTTCTGTGTGTCCAAATGAGGGAGGTGCCTCCCCTGTTTATACTAATCAATGGAGAGGCCTAATAGTCCAACAAGGCTGACTTCTCCTCCCAATCAGGGATGAATTTCCTTGGGAGACTCAAAATTACATTTTAATAATACTTTTGTGGGTACTACTAATACGACTTAGAATGGAAGTTTTACCTCAATACTTTACATGAAAAGTTACATCAATAACATCCCTAATCGTAGGAACAACATCTACGGAAGGGGTAATAACAATAATAATACAAAATAGAATATCTTTTGTAGTTTCATTTCGTTAATACTCCCTATTAACAAGGAAGGTATTCTATAACACAACAATACATCTGTACAACTGATTGGTAAGTCTATACGTCATAGGAAGTTTTCACTACTATATCAACATTATCATTATCTATGGAATTACACCTTCACGAAGCATCACACCTCAATCACATTTGTACGAGCATCGTATCTGGAAACATCATCACAAGCATCACATCTCATTGCAATGACATGAGCATCACCTCTCATCACATCATCATGATTATCACATCTCATCGCATCATCATGAGCATCACATCTCGTCGCATCATCATGAGTATCACATCTCGTTGCATCATCATGAGCATCACATCTCATTGAATCATCACAAGTATCACATATCGTCACATCATTTTAGGTATCATCATTATAAGCATCACCTGCAATGTTACAAACACAACACAACATCACAAATTAATGTGGAATCACCCACAACAACAAAAATGTTGGAATCTCATAGTCCACAAATGAATGCAGGACCACAATGTCCACAAATGAATGTAGGACCACAACGTCCGCAAATGAATACAGGACCACAAAATCCACAAATCAATGAAATACCACAATTTCCACAAATGAATGCACGAACACAATGTCTGCAAATGAATGCAGGACCAAAACATCCGCAAATGAATGCATGACCACAACATCTGCAAATGAATGTAGGACCACTACGTCTGCAAATGAAGGAAAGACCACAACGATATCTATAGGAACTTGATCATATATGTACTAAGCTTCCATCTCATCATCAATATCAATATTATCATCACTCCCTCTTTCTAGGGAGGTCCGTTCGGACTCCACCAATATTGTCTCTAAAAATACTCAAACTTCACATGGGACAAAGGCTTAGTTAACATATCTGCAACCTGTTCCTATGTAGGAACATACTGGAGCTTTATGGATCTTCTTTGCACCATATCTCGAATGTAATGATACTTTATATCTATGTGCTTTAGCTTATCATGGAACACTGGTTTCTCTGTTAACTTGATAAAACTCTGGTTGTCACAATAAATATCAGTTGCATCCATCTCAGTATCAAACAATCATGTCAATAATTTATGAAGCCATACTTATTCACTCCAGGATGAACATGCTGCAATGTATTCGTCCTCTAATTCACTGAGCACAACACTAGTATGATTTCTACTAATCCATGAGATCACAACTGATTCCAAAATGAAACAACACCCTAAAGTGTTATTTTTGTCTTCGGCACTTCCTTCCCAATATGAATCAGTGTAGCCACATAATCTAAACTCACGATCAGTTGCATATGTGAGGCCACAATCCAATGTACCCTTTAGGTACTTCATCACATGTTTTGTTGCAACTAGGTGGACATGTATGGGTTCCACCATATACTGACTTAGTGTGTTTACGACAAAACATAAATCTGGTCTTGTATTTTTTAAATACATTAGTGAGCCGATAATCTGTCTATATAGTGTGACATATATTCTTTATGTAGATTCATCATTTAGGATCTTCAAGTTTGTCACCATTGGAGTGTTCATTTCCTTACAATCCAACATCCCAAATATCTTTTGGATCTCAACTGAATATTTTCCTTGGTTTAGGAAAATTTCATCTGGGAACTCCCATACATCAATACGTAGGAAGAAATGCATCATTCCAAGGTATTTCATTTCAAATTCAGTCGCAATATTTTTCTTACGTCCACTGACGAGCTTCTCCTTTCCTGTCAAAAATAGATCATCTACATACAATAGTAATATCATGATCCTGCAATATTCAACCTTATAGTAAAGGTTGGAATCTTCTTTACTTTTGGTAAATCCTAGCTCATTAGGAAGTCATCAATTCTTATGCACCATGCTTTGGGTGTTTTATTTAATCCATATAATTCTTTCTTTAGTTGGCACACATGTATTTTCTTGCCATGTGTCTCAAAACCTAGAGGTTGTTCAATATACACTTCCTCTTCTATGAAACCATTTAGAAAGGTTGTCTTTACATCCATTTGATGTAATTTCTACCTCATATTGGAATCCAAACCAATAATGGTTTTGATTGAGGTATATCTAGCTACTGGTGCAAAATTTTCTTCATAATCAATCCCTTTCTTCTGAGAAAAATCCTCGTGCAAAAAATTCTTGCTTTGAAATTTTCAATACTACCATCAGCTGAATGCTTTGTCTTAAAAATCCATTTGTAAGAGACCACTAATTTATCCGTCGGTCTTGGAACTACTTCCAAAACATCATTCTTTAAGATAGATTGATATTCCTTAATCATGACATCCACCCATTCCTTCTTATTTGAGGCTTCTTCAAAACATGTAAGTTCTTCGTCAACAAGGTTACACATTAATGCTATGTAGTTGGAGTGGAATCTTGGTCTCTTGCTTCATTATGGTGTGCCATATCTTTTTTTCTTCTTGAATAACATCATGAGCCCAAGCTGGTATTTTCCTTGTTGAGATAGTCTCATGAGATGTCTATATGATTTCTACCATGTCCTGATCTTCTGGTATAGGATCTTCTTTATCATCTCTAACAGGTGGTTTACTGATCTCTACAATCTTGGGAGTTTCTTGTTCTTCTTCATCCACTTGGGTCTTTTTGTATTTTCCAAAAGCTGCATTTTCATCAAATGTGACATCTCCGCTGACCTCAATTTTACGTAAACCTGGAATATAGATTTTGTATGCTTTCGACTGATCACTATATCCAACAAATATTCCCTTCTTTCCTGAGGGGTCCAACTTTGATCTCTTCTCTTTGGGAACATATAGGTAAACATGACAACCAAATATCTTCAGGTGACTGAATTCAAGCTTCTCACTAGTAAACATTTCTTCTTAAGTTTTGTTTCCAAGCGCGTTGTGGGATAATTTGTTCTGAACATAGACTGTGGTTTTTTGCTGCTTCATTCCATAAATACATGGGTATATCTTGATCATTAATCATTGCTTTGACTTCTTCTATGATAGAACTATTATTCCTTTTTGTTACTCCATTTTTTTTAGGATTATAGGGTGTAGCAATCTCCCTCTTAATCACATCTTCTCTGCGGAAGTCCTTCAATTCATTTGAAGTGAATTATCCTTCATTATCTGATTAATATCTTAATCTTATTTTCAGAGAGATTCTCCAAAATATATTTGAATTCTTTGAAATTTTCAAATACTTCATCTTTCCTTTTCAAGAAATATATCCAAGTATTGCGTGAGTAGTCATCAATAAAAGAAACATAATAGACATACCCACTTAAGGAAGTAGTTTACATTGAACCGCACACATATGAGTGGACAATCTCTAGGATCCGTTTAGCTTTACTATTACTACTTGGAAATGGATTCTTGGTATTCTTCCCTTGAGAACATCCTTTTCATACCCTTTCATTCTTGATATGGATTTCTAGTAGACCTGTTACTACCTTGCTAACAATTGGTAATGCTTTTTAGTTAAATGAGCAAGTCTTCTATGGCATAGTTCACATGGACTAATAGTACAAGTTGTGAAAGTTGAATATGTATTCCCTTTTAGTTTGTAGAGTCCTCCCTCTTCAATACCTATTACAACTATATCATCTATAGTTCTTCCTTTTGACCACATAAGAAATTCACCATCTACAAAGGCAACTCGGAAGCCTTTCTTGTCTAGAGCTGATATAGAAAAAAGATTCTTGTTTAGACCTAGAACATATAAGACTTATTTCATTTGTATGGAGTTACCAGATTTCTGTTAGGATTATTAATCCTCCCTTGACCATATTGTCTATTAGATTATTTTAACTAACTTAGGAACCTTAATTAATTAATTGGGTCCACTAGTACCATTGGGTCCACTTGACCTAATGAGGCCACCTAAATCAATTACTAGAGTGTGGGGAACACTGCTAGAGGTTAACTGCCACTTAATGCATGTACATGCATCAGTTTGGGTGCCTCTTAGACCAATCCATACATTTTAGGAGCAACTGGGAATACCGACACCAACCTCCACCCGTTAGGTGGAGTTGGAACTAGTTAGTCTTAGTTATCCCCCAGTTACATTTAGTTACTTCACAATCAGTTAGATAGGGATAGCAACACATGGATAATGCATGTATGCATGGAGAGGAGCACTTTTCCTACCTACCACACTCAGTTTCACTGAGTTAACTAGTTGTAACTGATTGATTGAGTTGTTGGAGATCATGGAGTTGATCCTTGGACTCATACTTTGTCAGTTACTTCAAAATTAGTTAGCTAGTGCTAGTAATGCATGGATAATGCATGGATGCATGGGGAGGAGTGTTTTTCCTACCTACCACACTCAGTTGCACTAATTTAACTAGCTTACACTGATTGATTGAGTTGTTGGACATCAGGGAGTTGATCTATTGGACTCCAACTATGATTGAGAGACCATGAGTTAGAGATTCAGTTAGATACAGTCAGATCCACTTGGTAGATTCGAATTTCTACCTAATGCATTTGAATTATTCCTATTTGTAACCTATTGTACATTGGATTTATTATTGTGAATGATACTGTAAATTCCTATGCAATACTTGTCCATTTCCTGTATGGTTTTTTTTATTCAGTTTGTACCTTCATTCTCCATTAACTGCAAACATTATTAGAATATATGCTTGAAGATATAAATGGCATTCAAATTCTAATATGGTATCAGAGCCTTCTCAAGCAGGGTTTCATGCTTGTTTCTCCCAAGTGAGGAAAAGCACGATTCTGATAGTTCATGTGTTTTAGTGTTTTTGCAGTGAAATTGAAAGGTGTTACGTAGCTTGTGTGAAGTTTTGCAGTACTTCCAACCAAATAAATTATGAGTTCTCATACTCCTGAACCACGGATCCTCATAGCTTCCAATTATCTTGATTGGAGGATGGATATGCAGATGGCCTTGCGCAAGCATGGCTACCACAGGATCATACATGGATGGGAGGCTGAGCCTCATCAGCGAGTAGAACAGAACAAGTTTCTAAACCATTGTGATGAAGAATTTGGGCACTTATGTACTTATATATCTAGAGATCTCCTCTTCCACCTAGAAGGCTTGAGGACTCCCAAAGAATCTTGGGAGAAGCTTGATATCTTGTTTAACAAACAAGATGAGATTCGGGGACACATTCTGGAGAATGAGTTGGTATCTTTACATCCCAGCAGTTTCGATACTATTGAGCAATTCTTTACTAAATTCAAGTCTCTAGTACTTCAATGTAGACAGTGCGGAATAGAGCAGAAGGATGAGAAGAATGTCCATTCCATACTCGGCAAACTAGGCCCTGAGTATTATGTATTTGGTTCCATATTTTATTCCAAGTGGGAAAGCTTCCCTAATTGGAAAATTCTTCCATTAGATTATTTCTCCGAGTCCTTAATAAAGGAGCAAGACAAGTTGATCCAAATGGGAGTCATCAAGACCTCCAATGATCAAGCTCTCCTGATTACTAAATCTTCCAAAGCACAAGAAAAGGCGAAATCAAAGAAGAAGGAGCCAAAATCAGCTGATTTGAATCAGCAAACTTTCGAAAGGGCCTCCGGCTCTAAGAAGAAAAAGAAAAAGTGTCCCTACTGTATGAGGGGTTTTCATCCAGAAGACTCATGTATGAAGAAGACCCTCAACCAGATGAAAGCTCTATGTGTTCAAAACAATATTTCCCTTCCACAAAGATCAGTGATGTCAAATGATGAAGAGAATACTGATGAAGATGAGATATTCTTGCATGCAATCCTCTCTCCGTTGAAGGCTTATGTGATATATTCTAGAGCATCCACCCACATGGTTGCTTCCATGGAATCCTTCATCGCATTCCCTCTATCAAAAGGACTTATAAGTCAAATGGGAGATGAATTTAAAATCCCATATGTCGAGAGAGGTTTAGATAAAATCCAACATGCTGATTTCATTCCCTCTCCTACAGAAAAAAAAAAATTTGTTGAAGATGAAGAAGAAGCATATTTTTTTCTACAATCAATTCGAATGGAAGAAAGTATCCTTGAAGTGAATCCTTCTCCTAATGCTCCAGAAGTGTATGAGATCCCTGATATATCACCTCCTCACATGGATGATCCAGAAGAAGACATTTGAATCTCTATTTGTGAAGAAAAACACTCTTCCTATTCTTTGCAAAAATTCTCCAGTAATTCTTTAAAATTTGTGCATAGTTTACCAGTGACTGTTTCATAAACGGTAGAGGAATTTGATTTCTCTATCTATAATAATGTTTCTGGTGTGCAGAAAAGTAATACCACTAATATTCTGGAAATAATATCAGTTTATAAGAGTGATCCATTCACTCTCATTTATCTAGAGCTTCTAGTAAATTTCTACATGTTTGCATGCACCGAAAATTAGAATTTTGAAGAAGGAGAAAATTGTGCATCTACCATCTCAGTATTGCTTGTGAAAATTGTGATTCAGGTTTGAAGATTCAAGATATTTCAGTATTGCTTGTAACTGGTTTCATCAATTTTGGTGTGACAAATCAAGCACCGCAAGTCTCCTTAAATTTTTCTATTGAGGATTCGATGTTAGTTATCTCTTATGAGGTTGCTGATATTATATTTTTTGAATTATTGGTTATTTATAAAGCTATATCAGATTATGGATCTCAAGCATTCACTCTCCACAATCCCAGGGCTTCTCCACCTATCCATGTGATCACATGCTCATCTCCTCACAGAACTAGTAAATTTTGAGACAGTCTGCTTCCGCCTGGACACTTGCTCCTAACACTTGGGGCTGATTTTACCACTCATGGTTTGCTGTTCAAGGCTGACATATATCAGTTTCTTGGGTGTTCCTCACATGGTTTGAATTCCCAAGAAACTTTTCTCTCTCTTCAGATGATTTCAGTTGCTCTACATGGGTCCAGTTTTCACCGTGCAGCTGTTTATATTTCTGATTCAACTGAGTGCATTGTTCTTCTTCCAAAGAGGAATATTCCTCTAGACATAAGCATGTTGTTTGGATTCATGGGTTCACTTGCACAAAAGAACTGAGATACTGTTGTTGCATAGTAGTAGCAAAAATTTTCATATGTTTTTTTCAAAATTTGTATTTCAGCTTATTTTTTAGGGGGGGTGTTCTCATGAGGTTTTCCCCTGTTTCCTCAGTTGTATTAAGCAACATTTTTTACTATATTTTAGATTATTTGGGTGACCTATGGTCTTTTTACCAGGGCCCATAGTTTTCCAATTTAGGATTCAGGGGGGGTATTAGGATTATTAATCCAACCTTGACCATACTGTCTATTAGATTATTTTTCCTAACTTAGGAACCTTAATTAATTAATTGGGTCCACTAGTACCATTGGGTCCACTAGTACCATTAGGTAAAATTGACCTAAATGGGCCACCTAGATCAGTTACTAGAGTGTGGGGAACATTGCTATAGGTTAACTGCCACTTGCTGCATGTACATGCATCAGTTTGGGCACCTCCTAGACAAATCCCTACATTTTAGGAGCAACTGGGAGTCCCAACACTAACCTCCATCAATTAGGTGGAGTTGGAACTAGTTAGTCTTATTTATCCCCCAATTATATTCAGTTACTTCACAATTAGTTAGCTAGATCTAGCAATGCATGGATAATGCATGGCTGCATGGGGAGGAGCGCTTTTCCTACCTACCACACTCAATTGCACTGAGTTAACTAGCTGTAACTGATTGATTGAGTTGTTGGACATCAGGGAGTTGATCCTTGGACTCAGACTTTGTTAGTTACTTCAAAATTAGTTATATAGTGCTAGTTATGCATGGATAATGCATGGATGCATGGGGAGGAATGGTTTTCCTACGTACCACACTCAGTTGCACTGAGTTAACTAGATTACACTAATTGATTGAGTTGTTGGACATCAAGGAGTTGATATGTTGGACTCCAATAATGATTGAGATACCATGAGTTAGAGATTCAGTTAGATACAGTCAGATCCACTTGGTAGATTCGAATTGCTACCTAGTGCATTTGAATGCTTCCTATTTGTAACCTATTGTACATTGGATTTATTATTGTGAATGATATTGTAAATTCATGAGCAATATTTGTCTGTTTCCTGTGTGGTTTGTTTTGTTCAGTTTGTATCTTCATTCTCTATTTACTACAAACATTATTAGAACTATCTACTTGAATATCTAAATGGCATTTAAAATTCTAATAATTTCATCTTGTAGGAAGCTTCTCCCATTCCTTTGATAGGACATTGATAGTTTTCTCCAAGATGTACTTTGTTAGAATAGTCTTTTTGAGTGAGGCATGAGAGAGAATCTATGTAAACTATCATATGTTTGGAAGCACCACTATCTATGAGAGAAGTATCACTTCAATGAGAGATTGATCCTGTGAGGGATTATATCAAGACATATTCTTCATTAGATTATTCATCCTTTATGGTCCTCTCTTCATCTGATTCATTCTCTTCAGTTGCATGGGCATGGAAATTTTTGTTCTTCTTCTTCAACTTGTTTTTGTTAAGTGGACAATGTCTAAAGATATGTCCTAACTTATGACATGTATAAAATTCATAAGATGAGTAATCCTTGTTAAACTTCTTACCTCTTTTGTATTCTTGTGATCTACTTATAGGAGATCCTCGATCCTTCCTTGTATTTCTTCCATTCTTTGTATGTATATCTAGAGCTTTATCTTCATCTTCTTTTAAGTTTTCTTCTCTATTTTCTAACCTTCCTTATTCTTGTACACATTCCTCCCATAGCTTTGTGAATTTGGTTATCTTTCTTCTAGCACTTATTCCTTTGATAAAGTAATCTCGTTCTCTTGAAATACCATTTAGAGTGGTCATCACAACTTCAACTTATTATACCATGTCACCAATGGATTCTAATTGTTCTTTGATTTGAGATACTCTAGATAAGTATGACTACATGGTTTTTTCTTTTGCATATTCACGCCCTTGAGTTGGTTTCTCAAGGTCATTCTCCTGTTGATGTTCTTCCCTTCAAACATACTTGTTAGCGCATCAAACATTTCCTTTGGAGTATTCTGTGAAGAAACTTGGAGGATCAAATAATCCTTGATAGAGTTAGCTATGATCCTCTTGGCTTTGATCATATCCTTATTTTGCTTGGATTTTTCCTCCTCTCCCTCTGGTTCCTTAACCTCTTCTTTAGTGTATCTTTCTAGGTCATGCTCTTCAAGAATGAGCATAACTCTATACTTCCGTGCTTTGAAATTCTCTGCTCCCTAAAAATTTTCATATAGCTTGGTATTGTTTGTCATATTTAATGAATGAGAACCTCAAATGACAGGATAGAAGGTAATACTTACTAGTTTGAGGAATTTTTTTGGAACCAGCTTCAGGATGACCTATGATTTGACTAGAAAACCCTAATTTTCCAACTGATATCACTTGTAGATCTGAGAGGAGGAAAAGATGTGCCTCCCCAAGGAGAGCTAGACTGTATCTTGATTTTTTGGAATCTGAGGATGGAACCTTACAAATTTTGATGCCCTAGTTTCTCCCGACAATAATGGTAGGTCAAAAAGTGAAAATCCTCAGAATGAAAAACTGCTTCGACAAAAAGATGCACCCTCCTAAGGAGAGTTGAATGGACCTTCTTTTCTAGATGATATCTGGAGAGGGTCTCTAGAATAGTGAAACCTATCTTGTTGGATTGCATGATGAATTGTTGCACGATTTCTTCTTTCAGGTTAGCTCAGATACCGTGCATTAAGTTTTCTTCTTAAATAGAACAAGGGATCACTAAAAGAATAACAAGCACAATAGAACAAAAAGAGAACACAAATATTTAATCTTGAGAAACCCTCATGGGGAAGAAAACCCAACAAAAATTCCTCTATATAGACTTATCCCAAGTACAGTGTAAGACCCAAAGAGTAAGCCTAGACTACTTCATCTCCTCTAGATGGATTGTTTCTCCTCTCTCTAGCACAATTGCTTGAGTTTTGTGTGTGTCCAAATGAGGGAGGTGCCTCCCCTATCTATACTAAACAGTGAAGAGGCCTAATAACCCAAAAGGGTCGAATTTTCCTCCCAATCAAGGCTGAATTTCCTTAGGAGACTCAAAATTACATTTTAACAATACTTTTGTGGGTACTACTGACCCGACTTACAACGAAGGTTTTACCTCAATAATTTAAATGACCAATTACATCAATAACATCCCTAATCGAAGGAACAATATCTTTGGAATGGACATTAACAATAATAATTCAAAATAAAATATATTCCGCAGTTATATTTCTTTAACAATTTCTGTGTGGACATATCCCATCTTGGATGAACCATGTTATATCGGTGTCTCTCTTGTAATGTGTTTAATATTTGCATCTTGTATTATTGTTATTGCTTTGTGATCTTTTTTTCTAACAGTTCACACACTTTGAAATCCTCCTCTATAATGTATGTCCACCTATATTATTTTAATGATAATGAACATTCATTATAATCTCCACCAAAACCTATGTTACCAATGGTAGAGGCCTTAGTGAAGGTTTTATCTATAATTTTACTCATATTATAATATAAAATCTCCGCAATTTGCTAGGAAGCAGTTTTTTGCAGTCTACAAACATATCTCAGTAAACTCTTAATTTTGTTACAAAATATGGTCCAATTGACTCTAATTGTTGTTAAAATATCTATCCCAATTGACTTTTCAAAATAATAAAATTCCATTCAAATGTAAAGTCTAAACTACACTTACAACAACTCACCAAGAACTTGATCCTTCAACTTCATTTTCTTACCTAGTTTCTACAATACCCTTCACTGTTCTCACCTCTTTTTTATGATGTAGTTCCCTCCCATTGTCTTCTCTTTTATTTTTGTGAGTGTCATTGGCATACTTATCTTTTACCCAAAGTAAAAGCAATTCACCCCTCTCATTTAAATTCTCCGTGGCCTCAACATGACCAACTTAATGGCACTTATTGTTATAACTATAACCAATGTCACCTATCGATTGCATATATGATTTGGACTCCTTTGAACTTACTACCAACTTTGAAACTCCTTCCTTTGTGTACATTCACAGACATCAAATGGAGCAAGGATCTATGGTCGAGGTTACAATGGTCTCTCCCTGTCACATACCCCAATTTCAATAACATTTTATGTTTAAGAAAACATTATATTTTACTTTGATTATAAAGTTTATGACTATTGACCAAGTGGGGTCATGGATGACCGTAATTAATTATGTTGAATATTTTATTATTTAATAAATAAAAGATGAGACAAATAGCCTAAGGAGGCTGTTAAATGAGTGTCCACTAACCCACTAGGAGGAATAGATCAGGGTGAGAGAAAATTGACACATGCATCATCTTCAATCACTTTTAGCTGTTGTAGGGGGCAACTTCCCTAATTTTGTGGTCATGTTCCCCAAATAAAGTGGAACAAAGCAGGTGGCTCATTAAAAAAAAATGACCAAAATACCTAGGCATTCATATATCTATCCATCGAATTCAGCAAGAGGCTGTTCATTATTACCTTGTGAAATTTCTGAAGTGGAGAAAGGAGCACAAGAGATTCGATGAGGGGAAAAGTTAGAAGTGGATTGAGTGATTAAGACTGCATTCATAACTAGTGCAGCCACATACATGAGTTCTATACTGGTGAGGACAACAGTACTACTTATGAGTTGCAAGGGTATTTAATCCCATTTCTCCACACAGTGCTTCATCCTGGTGGATCAGTGGACAGGCTCGGGGGTCCTAAGACAAGCAATTGAGCTATCTTCGGAAAAGGTTGGGTGGAACATGCTCCTTGGGTTGTTTGTCTCTTCTACAAATTACCAGGTTTCATTGTGTTATCTTATTTATTTTTCGTCCAAGCAAATTACTGGAATGAAAGAACCATGTTTAGATTTTTCTATTATTACTTAGATATTTTGAATCTACTAGTAGCATGCATAAGTCTGCAATTTATTCAGGGTAGTTTACTTGTATATTATTATCATAATAAATGAGTCTATAATTAGAAATGATTGATTAATGAGTAAATTTCCTTTCTGCATTTGTTCACTCATCTTACGATGACGTACTCTAGTACAAAAGGATAGTTAAGCTATAGATAGGAATGATTATACATGGATAAAATGATCTAAACTATTATCGAATTGAAGAGTTTACGTAGAAATAAATCAACAATATTTTCTTCTCATAAGTTACCAGCAATATCTTTGAGTAACTATTTTAACATTGGAATCTTTTTATTGTCATTTTCCAGCTATTTTACCATAATAATCCATTTATGAAACTTAAAATTTTATACAAAAACCTCTAAGAATATTATATAGAATCTATTATAGTAAATCCTTTGTCACACAGAAATTAAACTCTGTGAAGTATAATACATTAATAATTACAGTTTTATAATCTAATTATTTACACTTAGTAAAGAAAAACCAATCATTTTTTTAATATTGTAAAACCTAAAATATAAACCAATGTTACTCTAGTCACATTATGGAAAATAATGCATAGTTAAACCTCAAACTGTTTCTTTTTATCTAGCACAATAACATTATGAGGTATAGATAAAAGGCTGAAAATGGTAAAGATTATAACACCTATTGTATTATAGTATATAAAATAAGTACTTAGTAAACCAAATTATAAACAATCATTATAACTTTAATATTATTATTAATATCCGTAAACTATTCTTCTAAACCCTAATTTCTAATACATTCCTTTATATCCATTTACATAACAAGAATATTACCAACGCTATTTATTGAAACCAAACCCTAGGCTAATCCTTTAGAGTAGAGAGTGCACAATTAAAAATTTCAACAACTAATTTGCCAAATGGTGTTAACCAGTTCGTAGCCATAGAATAAATTACAACAAAACGTTGAAAACTCTTTACCAAACTTAATGCACTGCGCAATCGAAAATACCAAAGGAAAAACAAATGCTAAACAGATATTTACACTATGGCCACAAACTCTGCATTTTAAAGACAAAAGAATTATAAACATAGTCTTCTTTTTATAAATAAATTAACCAATAGAGTCACCACATGGTGCAACTCATAAAACCAAAACGCGTTCACGGTTCTTAGTCTCGAAATAGTTACGGTGGATGAGAAAGAGGCCGAGGAAGTTCCATATAACTTAAATACAGTTTGGAACAACGTTTTCAAAACTTGAAATAGTAATATTCTTACCCAAACTCCTTATTACAGGAGACATAGCTCATTGGTGAAACACTAAGGGTTATCACTAAGGATGGCCTTACAGCCTCCACAACTTCTCCAAAACAAAACAACATTTTACAACAAGTAAAATTTGAACTCGTGATAACATTCCAAAAGCACCATTGGTATCATATGTGACACAGTCACGATGAAGGGTACCCCAGGGTTGGGACCGAGGAATACCTGAGCCTTTCATGCTCACACCCTTTAGCTCTTCACCTTCAACATTCAACTGTGTGATGCCAAGTAGTGTCACCTATCACCAAACAACAAATGGTTAGAGTTGTTTAGTTTATAGCTTAGTATAATTAAAATAAAAGAAGAACACAAGGAAGTTCTCTTAAACTTACTAACTGCTTAACGTTGAGCTCACGGTTATGGTGAAGTACCAAAGCTTCAAACCTGCTAACACCATGGGAAAACAAGAAATGACCATTGTTTAAACGTTGAGCCTCGATGAAAATAATGATGGAAAAGAACCAGAGCTTTAAGTTTGCTAACGCCACAGCCAAGACAAGCACGACAACTATTGCAAAGAACTGAGGAGGTTGAGGGCCTGTCAGCCTACTCCTCCTTCCAAAAACAAACAACTGAATTGAAACCAAGCAAATATTTAGGGTAAAGCTTTGAATGCCATTGCTTAGAGATTATCACCCAAAACCCTTCATCAAGCGAGCATCCACCATGTGGATTACACTATTGTTGAAATCATTTTTGTGCTTGATATAGTTTGAAACCTTGGATTTGTGTAAAAACAACACCATTACTTTTTTTAATAATAAACAAGTTTCTTTATGCATGTTGGAGTTTAGCTAGATTGTAGTCATTAATTTATGCATCGAATATATGCCTAGGTTTGTCTTTTTTGTAATTAGTTTTTAGTTTCCAAGATAAGAATGTTAATGCTTAGGTAAGTTCTAGGGTTAAAATGAATAAAATCCATAGTTATAAATCATTTGGAAGGTATTAGGGCTTCTAGTACCAAAAACAACTAAAAGAATGTTTTGTAATTACATACCATCCTTTACATAATTTATTTGTTTAGAACAAATAATCACACTATCAACTCCAAATTACTACCTAGGTAGAATAGTCCTTGTTGTAGGCCTAGAAATTTTTAAGCTTCTATAATCTAGACAATAAATATAGTCACTGTGGTAGTTGAAGCTTAATTCTATAGATTAAAGATCTTTCCTAACTTACTCGTTTAGTCTTTCGAGCCTTGAATTTCTTACATCGTAAACTTGGAAGTAATTTTTTACATGTGAATCTTGTACAAGCATCGGATGTGTGTTAGATTTAAGAAAAGATGAGTAAGCCTCGGGAAAACCTTAAGCCCCCTTCAGTAAGAAAAGAAAATAACCATCAAAATCATACACATTCTTAAAAACAAACGAATGATATGAATTCAATCAATTGAAACTCATTAACTTTTATTAAACATTTTATTCAAGACTGAAAAACAATATAGATTGAATATAGTTAGTGGTAGGTGACTTACAAGTTGGTAAGTAAAATTCTGTAGCCTTTTAGTTACAGTTAACCAAAGGGATTTAACTCCTAAGTTTTCTCTTGATGTTTGGTCTTGTAATATATATGTTAACTAGATTAAAGCTAATTATTAAACTAGCATTCTGCATATGATTTAGCATTTAATATCACATAGAAAAAATTTAAATCTTTGAGTTTTTGGGGATGTTACAAATGGTATCAAATTCCAAGTTCAGACACTAGGCCTGAAGTGGCTCAGCGCATGTAAACAAAAAGTAAATAGAAAGTATGGATACTGATTTATGATTTTAAATGTTGTTGTACATAATATTTTCTGAATTAGATTGCAGGTATGGAAGGGCTTGAAGAGTAAGCTGAAGAGAGGTCCCCGTTAAATGCACAAAATTCTAGAAAAGAACCTGCTAAAGAAGATATAACTAATAACTTATTTGAATTACTGCAAACATTTAAGGATCTAAAAATTGAAATGGAGACCATTAAAAAGGAAAATGTGAGAATCCTAAGAGCTCAGGAGGAGCTGAATCAAATATTACTGGAAAAGATTTATAATGAAGAAAAAGATAAACAGATAGAATCTAACACTATGTCCTATCAACATAAGAGTAAAAGGTCAAAATACTCTAAAATTGAAAGCAGTTCTTCTTCTGAAATTAACGATAACTCACACAAAAATAAACACAACTTTCTAATGATAGTAGCGAGAGTAATTATCACTCTCCAAAAAAGAAGTACAAGCCCTATGCAGAGATTTCTGGGGAGTTCAAAAATATTAAACCACCAACTTTTAATGGCAAAATAGAAAAAGGAGAGGGAGCCGAAGCATGGATTTCCAAAATGAAAAAAGTACTTTTAGATATATAATTATTCAAATAAGTTAAAAGCGAGGATGGCAACATATAACTTAACTGGAAAAGCTAATATCTAGTGGCAGGACATAAAATGATTTAAGGACATAAAAGGGAAGAATATAAACTGGAGCACGTTTAAAAAGTACTTTAAAAATAAAGTTATGTTGGAGCAATATTACGAGGAACGAGCTAAAGAATTTTATGGCCTAAAGTTGGGAACCATGAGTATGAAAGAGTTAAATAGTAAATTTTTAAGCTTAATGCGATATGTGCCTTATATTGTTGATGAAAAACCCAAGGTGCAACGATTTCTGAGTTGTTTATCTTTTCATATTAAGGACAGAATTGAATATGATAATCTCAAAACCCTTGAAGAGGAAATGCGAAAAGCAAATTTCTACTCTGAACAGAACCGGAAAAAGAAAAACATGTCAAACTGGAAAACAAAAAGGCCTAATAATTTTGAACCAAGAAAGAAAAATTTCAAACCTAATCAAAATTTTGGGCATAATAACTCATACAATCTTCCTAAAAAACATTTTCAAGGAAATAATTTCAAAAGTAACTCACAACAAAACCCTACTGTCACAAGAAATAAAGAATTTACAAATAATCACAGTGACTATGTTAAAAATAATGAGCGTAAGGAACCGATAAAATGTTGGTAATTCCAAGGACCTCACTATGCATCAGTCTGTCCTAACAGGAAGAAGACCATCAACAACATTCATGTTGTGCAGGAATAAACAATGGTTGGTGATTTAGTGAGAGGGATGTCCAGAATCAATGCAGCGCTGGAAAATAGACAGACTCAATATCAGAATTCCATGGTGGAAGTAGAAGGTATGCTGAACCATAAAACTATTTCTAATTTCATTGACTCGGGGGATAGCCTGAGTTATGTCTCTCCTATTTTAGTAGAGAAAAGTAAACTACCAGTAGAGAAATTTGCAAAATCATGGCTGGTTCAATTAGCTACAGGAGCAAAAAGAAAAGTAATTGATTTTGTGAAAGATTGTACATTATTTATGAATCAATTTGAAACTTTTGTAAAGCTGAATGTACTTCCACTAGGCTCCTATGATGTATTAATTGGAATGGATTGGTTGAAACAACATCGAGTAGTGTTGAATTGTTTTGATAAAAATTTTACCTGTTTAAATAACAAAGGAGAAATGATAATAGTAAAGGGAATTCCTAGGAAAATAGCAATCAGACAGATTTCTTTCTTACAACTAAAAAGGGTTGTTCGAAAGGGATGTAAACCTTTTGCCGTAACTATAACTAATGAAGAGAAAATTACTAAAGAAGACAAGCAAAAATTAGAAGATATACCAATTCTAAGAGGTTATTCGGACGTATTTCTAGAGGAAATTCCGGTATTTCCTTTGAAAAAGGAGTTGGATTTCACTATTGAGCTGGTATTCGATGTGATACCTAACTCCCAAGCTCATTACCGGATGAACATACTGGAGCTTAATGAACTAAAATCGCAATTAAAAGAACTAATAGATAAAAAGTATATAAGACCAAGTGTGTCTCCTTGGGGAGCACCAGTCATTTTTGTTAAAAAGAAGGAAGGTACTCTGTGCTTATGCATTGATTACCATTAGCTTAATAAGATGACAATAAAAAATAGATGCGCATTGCCTTGCATAGATGATATGTTCAATCAGTTATGTAAAGCAACAATATTTTCAAAAATTGACTTAAGATCCAGTTATCATCAAGTCCGGATTAAGGATGAGGATATTTTCAAGACAACTTTTAGGACTCAATATGGTCACTATGAGTTTGTTGTCATGCCATTTGGGCTAACTAATGCCCCGACAGTCTTCATGTGTTTAATGAACAACGTATTACATAGATACCTAAATAAGTTTGTAGTAGTTTTTATTGATAATATTCTAATCTATTCTAAGACTAAAGAAGAGCATGAGGAGCATTTAAAAATCATTTTACGAGTGTTAAGGGAACATCAACTATGTGCCAAGTTCAGTAAATGTGACTTCATCAAAGATAAAATACAATACCTGGGTCACGTAATAACTAAAGATGGGATCTCGGTTGACCCAGATAAGATAAAAACAATTAACGAATGGCCGATCCCAAAGGATGTGACTGTTGTACGATCATTCATGGGATCATCGGGTATTATTGAAGGTTCATTGAAGGATTTTCAACGATCCCGAATCCCATAACTTCTCTATAGAAGAAAGGGAAGAAATTTGAATGGGATTAAAAATGTGAAGAGAGTTTTAAGAAATTAAAAGAATTATTAACTACTACACCGATTTTAAGAATTGCTGATCCTAAAAAGGATTTTGTTGTATGCACTGATGCATGCAATAATGACCTTGGTGGGGTATTAACTCAAGAAGGACATGTAATAGCATACGAGTCTAGAAAACTTAAAATTCATGAGAAAAAGTATGTTACTTACAATCTAGAATTGGTGACCGTGATACATGCTTTAAGATGTGGCGCCATCACTTGATTGGGAGAAAATTTATCTTAATGACGGATACTAAGGGTTTAAAGTATCTATTGGATCAACCAATTTTAAACGCAAGGAAAGCTAGGTGGCTAGCTTTCCTTAGCGAATATGATTTCGAGATCCAACATATCAAGGGGAAGAAAAACAAAGTAGCTGATGCTTTCAGCAGAAATGTAAGATTAAATTTTATGGCAGCAATCAGTACTTACAAAAGATATTTAGAAGATCAGCTCGAAGGAGGAGTAAAATTGGATGAAAATTACCAAAAATTGCAAGCTAAAGTGGCAGAAAATGTAACTGAAAGTTTAAAAATAGGTTACAGTCTAAATGAAAAAGGGTTAATACTTTATAAAAATAGGTTGTATATACATAACGTACCTAAAGTTAAATTGATGATTTTGAATGAAATACATAAAAGTCCTTATTCTAGACACCCTAGCTATCAGAAGACAATAACTATGTTAAGGAAATATTACTTTTGGCCGAATATGAAGAATGAGTTGGAAAAATATATCGGTAGATGTTTTGAATGTCAACAAGTTAAGACTGAACATCAACATCCAGCCGATTTATTACAGCCGTTACCAATTCCTAGCTAGAAATGGGAAATAATCAACATTGATTTCATTATAGGTTTTCCTATAAATCAGAACCAAAATGATTCAATAATGGTATTTGTTGAAAAACTCAGCAAGGCAACCCATTTTATACCAGTAAATACCACTCATAAGGCTGCTAACATTGCTGAAATATTTATGAAACAAAATTTTCATTTGCATGGGATTCCAAAAGTTATAATTTTTGATCGGGACTCTAAATTCATGGGAAACTTCTGGAAATCCTTATTTTAAGGATTAGATACTACTTTGAACTTCATGACATCTTTTCATCCACAAACAGATGGACATACAGAAGGGTAAATCGAATTTTGGAAGATATGTTAAGGATCTACGTTAGAGAACAACCAAGTAAATGGGAGGACTACTTACACTTGGTTGAGTTTGCATACAACAACCACTACCAAGCTTCAACAAAATTCATCCCATTTGAAATTTTGTATAGCAGAAAAGACAATACTCCCATCTCATGGAGTAACCTTGTTGATAGGTTAATACTAGGACTTGAGTTATTAAAGGAAATGGAATTAATGGAATTAATCATGAAGCAGGTATAAAGTAAATTAAAGGTTGCACAAGACAGACAGAAGAGTCAAGCAGATCTTAAACGAACTCAGAAAGAGTTTTAAGTGGGAGAACATGTTTTCATTAAGGTAAAACCTAAAAAGAGCTCTTTAAAATTAGGGAGTTGTGCTAAGCTAGCGACCACGTACTGTGGGCCTTTCAAATATTGTCCAGAATTGGACCAGTGGCATACCAATTGGCCTTACCACTAAATCTTAAAGTTCATAATGTTTTTCATATTTCTGTTTTAAAAAGATATGTACATGATGCTACTCATGTGATAAATTGAAAATATGAACAAGTGGAGCTCAAAGGAGATTTTCTGGTGGAACCAAACTGTATCCTCGACAAGAGGGAGATCTTGCTTTAGAACCGCACCTATGGACAGGTGAAGGTGCAATAGAATCACCTTAGTCCAGAAGAAGAAACATGGGAATTGGAGAGTCATATGCGGGAAACATATCCAATTCTATTCCATGGAATCTTTGAGGATCAGGGATAATTTTAGGGGCGAATTTTAGCCCAGTGGGCTATTTTTCCATGTTTTTCTCCCAAAAGGATTCACCATTTTGCATTTTTTGAAGCCCTGTTACACCCAATTTTGATGGGGTAAAAAATTTTCACCCTAAAAATCACCAAATTATTATATAAATGATATAAAATCCTTGGAAATTAAAATATTTTTTGAAAAATATCACCAATGAGGTTTCTCATGTTGGCGTTTTAAGAATTGGTAATATTCGCCAACATTTATACACTTTTAAATAGGTATGGTTCCTTAAAATCATCCCTACTGAGGATGATGAATAAAGAAACATCAAGGATGATGTTGGACTTAAGGGGGGGTGTATGTCACGTACCCCAATTTCAATAACATTTTATGTTTAAGAAAACATTATATTTTACTTTTATTATAAAGTTTATGACTATTGACCAAGTGGGGTCAAGGATGACTGTAATTAATTATGTTGAATATTTTATTATTTAATAAATAAAAGATGAGACAAATAGCCTNGACCACTATGAGGAATAGACTGGGGTGAGACAAAAATGACACATGGCAGCATCCTCAATCACTTCTAGCTATTACAGGGGGAAACTTCCCTAATTTTGTGGTCATGTTCCCCAAGAAAGTGGAATAGAGTAGCTGGTTCATTAAAAAAACATGACCAAAATACCTAGGCATGCATATATCTATCCAGCGAATTCAGCAGAAGGATGCTCATTATTACCTTGTGAAATTTCTGAAGTGGAGAAAGGAGCACAAGAGATTCAATGAGGAGAAAAGTTAGAAGTGGATCGAGTGATTAAGACTGCATTAAGAACTAGTGCAGCCACATAGTTGAGTTCTATACTGTTGAGGACAGAAGTATTGCTGTTAAGTACTACTGATGAGTTGTAGGGGTCTTTAATCCCATTTCTCCACACAGTCTTGGGGGCCTTCTAAGACAAGAAATTGAGCTATCTTCAATAAAAGGTTGGGTGGAACACGCTCCTTGGGCTGTTTGTCTCTTCTAAAAATTACCAGGTTTCATTGTGTTATCTTATTTATTTTCTATCCAAGCAAATTACTAGAATGAAAGCAACCATGTTTAGATTTTCCTATTATTACTTAGATATTTTGAATCTACTAGTAGCATGCATAAGTCTGCAATTTATTCAGGGTAGTTTACTTGTATATGATTATTAGAATAAATGAGTCTAGAATTAGAAATGATTGATTAATGAGTAAATTTCCTTTCTGCATTTTCCCACTCATCTTACGATGATGTACTCTAGTGCAGAAGGATAGTTAAGCTGTAAATAGGAATGATTATACATGGATAAAATGATCTGATCTATTATCAAATTGAAGAGTTTACATAGAAATAAATCAACAATATTTTCTTCTGATAAGTTACCAACAATATCTTTGAGTAACTATTTTAACATTGGATGCTTTTATTGTCATTTTCCAGCTATTTTACCATAATAATCCATTTATGAAACTTAAATTTTAATACAAAAACCTCTAAGAATATTATATAGAGTCTATTATAGCAAAGCCTTTGTCACACAAGCATTAAACTATGTGAAGTATAATACATTAATAATTACAGTATTATAATCTAATTGTTTACACTTAGTAAAGAAAAACCAGTCATTGTTTTAATACTGTAAAACCTAAAATATAAACCAATGTCACTCTAGTCACATTATGGAAATAATGCACAGTTAAAGCTCAAACTGTTTCTTTTTATCTAGCACAGTAAGATCATGAGGTATAGATAAAAGGCTGAAAATGGATAAGATTATAACAATTATTGTATTATAGTATATAAAATAAGTACTTAGTAAACCAAATTATAAACAATCATTATAACTTTAATATTATTATTAGTATTCGTAAACTATTCTTCTAAACCCTAATATCTAATACATTCCTTTATATCCATTTACAGAACAAGAAGATTACCAAAACTGTTTATTAAAACCAAACTCTAAGTTAATCCTTTAGAGTGGAGAGTGCATAATTAAAATTGCAACAAATAATTTGCCAAATGGCGTTAACCAGTTCGCACCCATAGAATAAATTACAACAAAACGTTGAAAACTCTTTACCAAAATTAATGCACTGCGCAACCAAAAATACCGAAGGAAAAACAAATGCTAAACAGATATTTACACTATGGCCGTAAGCTCTGCCTCTTAAAGACAAAAAGAATTATAAACAGATTCTTCTTTTTATAAAGAAATTAACCAATATAGTCGCCACAGGGTGCAACTCATAAAACCAAAATTCCCTCACGGTTCTTAGTCTCGAAATAGTTATGGTGGTTGAGCAAGAGGCTGAGGAAGTTCCATATAACTTAAATACAGTTTTGAACAACATTTTCAAACCTTCAAAGAACAATATTCTTACCCAAACTCCTTATTACAAGAGTCATAGCTCATTGGTGAAACCCTAAGGGTTATCACTAAGGATGGCCTTATGGCCTCTACAACTTCTCCAAAACAAAACAACATTTTACCACAAGCAAACTTTGAACACCCAGTAACATTCCACAAGCACCATTGGTATCATATGTGACACAGTCACGACGAAGGGTACCCCAGGGTTGGGACCGAGGCTTACCCAATCCTTTCATGCTCACACCTTTCATTTCTTCGCCTTCAACATTCAACTGTGCAATGCCAAGTAGCTTCACCTTTCACCAAACAACAAACGATTAGAGTTATTTAGTTTATAGCTTAGTATAATTAAAAGAAAAGAAGAACACAAGGAATTTCTCTTAAACTTACCAACTGCATAGCGCTGAGCTCAGGGTTATGGTGAAGAACCAGAGATTCAAACCTACTAACACCATGGGAAAACAAGAAATGACCACTTTTTAAACGTTGAGCCACGATGAAAATGGTGATGGCAAAGAGCCACAACTTTAAGTTTGTTAATGCCATAACCAAAACAAGCACGGCAACTATTGCAAAGAACTGAGGAGGACGAGGGCCTGTCGACCTACTCATCCTTCCAAAAACAAACACCTGAATTGAAACCAAGTGAATTTTTAAGGTAAATCTTTGAATGTCGTAGCTTAGGATTTATCACCCAAAACCCTTCATCAAGCGAGCATCCACCACGTGGATTACAATATTGTTGAAATCTTTTTTGTGCTTGATATAGTTTGAAACCTGTGATTTGTGCAAAAACAACACCATTACTTTTGTTAACAATAAACAAGTCATTTTATGAGTGTTGGAGTTTAGCTAGATTGTAGTCATTAAGTTATGCACTGAATATATGCCTAGGTTTGTCTTTTTTGTAATTAGTTTTCAGTTGCCAAGATAAGAATGTTAATTCTTAGGTAAGTTCTAGGGTTAAAATGGATAAAATCCATAGTTATAAATCATTTGGAAGGTATTAGGGTTTCTAGTACCAAAAACAACTAAAAGAATGTTTTGTAATTACATGCCATCCTTTATATAATTTATTTGTTTAGAACAAATAATCACACTATCAACTCTAAATTACTACCTAGGTAGAATAGTCCTTGTTGTAGGCCTAGAAATTCTTAAGCTTCGATAATCTAGACAATAAATATAGTCACTGTGGTAGTTGAAGCTTAAGTCTATAGATTAAAGATCTTTCCTAACGTCCTCGTTTAGTCTTCCGAGCCTTACATTTCTTACATCATAAACATGGAAGTAAATTTTTACATGTGAATCTTGTACAAGCATCAGATTTGCGTAAGCTTTAAGAAAAGCTAAGTAAGCCTCGAGCAAACCTCAAGTCCCCTTTAGTAAGAAAAGAAAATAACCATCAGAATCTTACACATTCTTACAAACAAACCTATGATATGAATTCAATCAATTGATTGTTAAACATTTTATTCAAGAATGAAAATCAATATAGATTGAATAAGGTTAGTGGTAGGTGACTTACAAGTTAGTAAGTAAATTTATGTAGGCTTTTAGTTACAGTTAACAAAAGGGATTTAACTCCTAAGTTTTCTCTTGATGTCTAGTCTTGTAATCTATCTGTTAACTAGATTAAAGTTAATTATTAAACTAGCATTCTAGCTATGATTTAGCATTTAATATCACATAGAAAAATTTTAAAATTTTGTGAGTTTTGGGGGATGTTACACTGCCATTGGCTTCCCACGAGTGTATATTGTAAATTTTATCTGTTAGAAAACTAACTACCCATCATTTACTCCTTATAGGGTGCCTTATGAACCAACTCTTATATAGAGTACAACTTGAGTGGTCATAATAGTTAAGAACATGTGTTTCCTCCTTTGAGGTCACATGTTCGAATCTCGAGGGGGTAGGGTATGTACACCTCTTCCTTGTCCCACAAGAAAGGAGATCTCATACACCAAATTGGGGTCTAGCTTTAGGCTTCTGATGTAAATTTTAAATACAAGAAAAACAATAAGCTTAATTTTGATGACCTTTTGTCTTATAAATCCATTGTAAAATTTAAATGCAAGAAAAACAGGATGTAAATTTTAAATACAAGAAAAATAATAAGCTTAGTTTTGATGAACTTTTGTGTTATAAATCCACTCTAAAATTTAAATGCAAAGAAAAACAGCTAGCTTAGTTTTGATGACTTTTTGTTTTATAAATGAATTGATTATTTTGAAAAATTAAAATATTTAGTAAACATTATTATAATAACATTTTTTAAATTACAAATGTAAATTTTTTAAATAATATTAAATTGAAATTATATTAACAAATTATATACTCATTAAGACAACTATATATATATATATATATATATATATTAGTGGATAGAAAAGTGAAGCCCAATACTCTGCAGCAGAGTATTTAATGCGACGGCGATCGCACTGTCCGCCGTCGGATCGCTCTTTGGAACGGATCTCACGGCGGACAATGCGACCGCCGTCCCATTAAATACTCTGCTGCATGCAGAATATTGTTCGTAGAAGGCCAATACCCTCAACTCCACATTCTTTCTTGTCCGCACGGATGCTTTGGAAAGTTGCGTAATTAATAGACGGTAACCGGTTCTCTATCTCTACGTGTATGATGTAATAAACGTTTATATTGTTATTTTTATTTTTAGTGAAGATAAAATTTTGGTTCGATTTATATTTTTCAAAATTTGCAATTAAATTTTTTTACCTAGTGATAGTACGTCTTCTGTTTTTTCAATATATATACATATATTTTTTAAGAATCAAGGATGTTGTGGCCAGAGTTTTCACTGGTCAGTTAGTTTTGGCAGATTTAATTTATTATATTATTGGTATAATCATTTAATTTGTGGGTAGTGAATGTTTATTATTTGTTATTTTTTAAGTCATTTAAATTTAAAAATAAATTTAAAGTATTAATTAAAAAATAAAAAGTTAATTAAATGATTAAGTATTAATTGAGTTTAGTTAAATGGTATTAGTTAATTATTTAAATAAATGATTTTAGCTAAATGGTTTTAGTTAGCTATTTAACTAAGTTCAATCAAATTTTAATCAAAATGAATTTAAACATAACAATAAAGATACCGCATCAACGCTTAGCATGGTTGGTTTTAAATGTCGTGAGAGCAAAACTTCTCTTGACTGTTTGTTCTGAATTTGACGTATCAACGAAATATTATTTTATATAAGAAATTAAATTATAATTAAAGGTAACCTGTGGTATAGAGTGGAATTAAATGATATTACAAAGTATATAATTTATATGGAAGTCGTCTTAGCAATGAGTCGATGACTGGACAAGAAATAAAAATAAAGACTTTACCTAAATTTTGTTTTTAGTGACTTTACAAGCGCGCTCGAAGCGGGCATTACTGTCATCATGAGGGCATCGTTTCGAAACAAGGCGCAGCATTAGCCCGGATGTGGTCCTCTGACAACCTTTCTGACAATCGTCAAAATAAAAGCGGATATCCAATGAAAATGCTACACATATTTAAAATTTAAAGTTGATAAAGGTTAAAATGATGTACTCCAAGTGGCGAGCAATACTCTGCATGTAGCAGAGCATTTAATGCGACGGCGGTTGCACTGTCCACCATTGGATCGCCCTTTGGAACAGATCCGACGGCGGACAATGCGACCTCTGTCGCATTAAATACTCTGCTGCATGCAGAGTATTGTTCGCCGTACTCCAATGGGCATGCCTCCGATTTTCTAAATCCGGTTGTGCGCAAAACAAGGGTTTTGGCCTGTGTGATGTCATCGAAGCGGGGCTACAGGTCCGCCCTTCGTTTGTCCATGTGCGGAGGTGGCTATATTCTGTCCAGCTTTCCACCAGTTTTATACGCACGAGTTTCCGACAACCACAATGGAGCATGAGTCGTGGGAACATATTTCTCTGTGTGCACAGCCAATTTGTCCACGTCTTCACAAAATACAAAACGTCTTGGACAAGTAGGACTGGCTTTTCCCTAGCGAAAATAGCGGCAATCTTTTCACGAAGTAATCGCACGAATTAATTATTTTCTCTTGCCTTGACTTGACTAACCATTGAAGAAAAGGTTTACTCCTCCACATTTCCATCCTTCATTGTTGCCTTTACCTACCATCAAGCATTTATAAAGGCTGCATTTGGGACGGAGCACACCATTCAAAATAGTTTGGATTTTTATGTTTTCGGATAAAATTTTGATTGAGACAATTCAGTACAGATGATTTTTATGTTTTCTGAAATTATTTTGGAGGATAAATATGAAATAAATAAATAGCATCCTGGAATCATTTACTTTTGGAGCATCCTTGAATCATTCTTTGAACAATTTCTGCCAAATTTTAGCTAAAAATCTTACCAGATTTTAAGTGCAAATAATCGAGAGTTTAGCTTACTGCAAAGGTTATGCAATGCAAGTTGTCGAATCGAAAATAAAAACCAGTTTTCCCCCGAAAGTCTAGCAGGGTTGGAATTTCAAATGACGGACACCCATCAAAATTGCCAATAACAATCAAAATCTGAAACGTTTTCTGTATTCTAAGCCAGATTTTGACAGTCTACCTAAAATCTTAGCTGTATTTGACGGGTAAATTGACCCATGACGGGCATTTAGCCGTCAAATTCCATCCCTAGTCTAGGAGCAGGGTTTCCCCGAAACTATGAGTATTATAGATACAAAATTAACTTCCTCTGAATTCGTGATTGTCATATGAAAAAATAAAGAAGGTCCCCCGAAACTATGACTATGCCTACTATAGATACAAAATTAACTTCCTTTGAATGCGTAGGAACAAATGTTTAAATAGATTGAAATTACTTTATTTCATTTATTTTCGTTTACTTTTATTGAGACATATTTCATACATTAATGAAATGCCATGATATTGACTACATATGCAGTCATTTGTTTAAATTTGAAATTGGCCTACACTTTTTCATTTCATCTTTACCTTTCAAACTAGATTTAGTTGACTTTTATTTTGCTCGTTGTACAAAGTTTTAGTGAAAAATAACACTTCATAGTGAAACTGCTCTTCAATAACAATGTTTTATTTAAAAAAAATCAATTAATGTTTTTATTAAGATAGAACCTAAAATCTTTTCAAGAAGTTAATATCAGGTCATATTTAATGCAAACTACCAAAATTTTCAAGGTTAATATGTTGCATCAATGATCTAATTAAAATTGTGATATTTTATTCCAAAGAACTTGAGTTAAAAGATTAGATAAATATAATGTCTTTTGTAGAGAGCTATTCATTAAAAAACACATTGCAATTGAGATTGTACTATGATGTTTTCCCCCTCCTTTGTCAAAGGAAGTTTAATAAGGTTGTTTTTCCAAAGTATGGCCTATTTTGGATTCGTAAACTATTATTGCATGTGAACTTGTACATACAAAGCTACACCAAATATTTCATGGAAGTGAAGTTGTCTATGTATTATCCATCATGTAAATCTGACGATAAAAAATATTTTTTTCCCACCACTTTTCCTAATATAAAGCGAGTGATGTGATACATTTTTCCATTCAAGTTGACAACCATGGGGTTCAATTTAGTTCTCAGTGTGTTTTTGTGGGGAAGGGTCAAAATTTGTACGAGGGAGTACATGGTTACTGCTTTCTTATTTGGGCCATTCACTTTCCCTTGGCTATAACCACTTTCAACTTCAAACTTGTTTAGAGACTTTTTTTCCCACCATAACAATTAATTATTTCAACCAATTACGAAGAGTATAAGAATAATAAAATGTAACTAAGTTTTAACATATATAAAATAACTTATTTAAAACTATGAATAGATACTTGAAAAACTTTTAGTAACAAGACCTATAAATTGTAACTTGGATATTGGAAGTGTACAAAGTGGGATTGAGAGCCTCCCACAACAAAACCATGTTTCCATGCCTTTCTCCAATTACAAGTGTTAACCCAAATCAATATCAAAATAACAAAAACAATTTCATGTTTAAGAAAAAACACAACACTTCCATAAAAAATGTTTTTAGATTATTACCAAATTTATAAAAAATTGAATATAACATGTTACCAAAATTAGTAGCTCCAAGTCTGTGGCAACCAACGAAAGACGAGAGCACTTTCAAATTGTTCAGAGAAATGGTTATCATTAAGTAGGCTCTTCTAAATTTTGAGCCTCATAACCAAAAAGCAAGCGTGTTTGAAATTTCATAGGTGATGCTTGGTAAATTCCGTAATTAATAAATTAATGCCAATGCTTGGTAAATTCGGTAATCTATAAATTAATGCAGATGCTTGGTAAATTCGGTAATTAATAAATTAATCGGGATGCTTGGTATATTCAATAGCTGATAAATTGTTGATGTAACCCACCTAGAATTAGAAACATTTTATATTGTGAAAATACATTTATTTAAAAGTTATTGTAAAGTTTTATGTTGCTGACCAAGGATGGTCAAAGATGACTGTAATTGAAATATGTTATTATTTAATAATTCAAAGAAGAGACACCTATCCAAAGAGGACTATTGAAAGTGTCCACTGACCCTCTAGGAGAAATGATCTGGTGTAGAAGGAAAAAATGACAAATGGTAGCAACAACATTCACTTTCTAGCTGATGCAGGAGGCAACTTCCCTATAATTATGGTCATGTTCTAAGAAAGGAGGAACTGAGCAGGTGGCTCATTTAATTACAAAAGTGACCCAAAGACCTAGACAAGCACATATATACCCATCGAATGAGAAGGAGGATTACTACATTCTAGAGATTAGAACCTTGCAGATTGCTGGAAACTGAAAAGTTAGGCACACAAGAGAAATTCAATGAGGGGAAAGCTAAAGTGAATTGCTGGAGTATTGACTGCAAGTGTGATTGTTAAGTTATAGAGAGAACATAACATGCTTCTACATAGTATCTTCGTCCTGGTGGTTCAATGAACAGGCTCGGGGGGTCCTAAAGCAAGTAATCTTGGCTGCTTTCAGGAGACGTGTGGAGGGAAGGGTCTTCTTTGGATGTTTGTCCACTTCGAAGGTTAACAGGTTCTATATTGTTATGGATTATTGATATCCTTAATTTGTTTTATGTTTATTTCTGAAGGATTTTTTATGAATGTTGAAAGATTCCCAAAACTATTATTTGTTTTGAAATAAAGTAGGAAAGTATTTTAATTTCCTGAAAATTATTAGTTGAGTATAGGAGAAATGAATTCTTATGCTTACACAAATTTTCATAGTATAAATGGTATGCTATCTTATATTATTATTTAGAAACAAAATCGTATTTCTATATATAACTTCACCTGTTAATAAGTAGTATACATAGATAATAAATTATTAGCATTCATGTACATTTTCTTATAAAGTCATACAAAAATACCAAAGGGTTTTTAACAAAGCTATCATAGTTTTAACTAAATAACAAATTTCTTTTACAGTTAGGGCATAACCATAACTAAACACCGTAAAATTTATAACCTTCCATCAAACAAACAGAACTAATTTTTAGATGCTATGGTTTCCAGTCGAGGGTTCAAGACCCATAGAATATATATATATATGTGTGTGTGTGTGTGTGTGTGTGTGTGTGTGTGTGTGTGTGTGAATATTATTATTACCCAATATCAATTTCATACAGCCGAAAGGCTTAATGTTTTTATAATTTACTCAAGTATCATTTTCACATAGTCAAAAGGCTTATCATTTACAAAACAAATGAGTTAGGGTCAAATACTTACTTTTAATGCAGTTTCGAATCTAACTGTAAATTCAACAAAACTTTAAATAATAGGGTTCATACAATAATTATAAAATCAAACTAACTTCCCTATATAGGAATTTTTTAACATAGGTCGAGGTTTCGAGGCCTGTGACCAAGTAATTTATTTATTAACTGAAACTTACAAAAAAGAACCCTAGGTTCAACAATAAAGAAAATGTCATAACCCTGTTAATAAACATAATGGTGTTCTTTTTAATAAGGAATGAGTGCAGTAAACATAACCAAGCAAACAAATTCATCCACATATTATTAAACAATATAAACAATATACAGAGTAGTGCTAATAAACAAAATAACAATTATCAGAGTAATATCGAGAGTTTCAAAGGATTTTACACAAAATAGACAATTTATTGCAGTAACTGTATTTTTCTTATAAACTTCACTAAAATTTTATAGTAAGAGTCTAATTTTTACAAACGACCATAATACAATTTTCCCTCACAAACTCCATGGTCTATAACTAAATTGAGGTTAAAAATTAAACCCTCTATAAACCCCTATCACAGCTGGAAGGCTTTAAAAAAAATTAGAAGGAACCACATTTTATTCTCTGCCATTAATGCTGTAGACAAGAGCATTTACCATTAAAACAAAAGTTCTTGTATAAACCCTTGTAACATCCAAACGAATCCAAACCAAAAAGAGAAACGTTGCTCCAGTTTTCTTTTCACTCCGTCAAGGACCATAGGGTTCAAGGTACACATGTCTTACCAAGGCCCTTCGGTGCCACCCTCGTTCCGAGCTCACCTTTTCCAAGCCAAGCCTCCTCAAAAAGTGGATGTCGAAACTTCTTGCCAGAAAAACAACAAACAAAGGTTAAAACTTTGGCTTTTCAACTTTTAAAAATATTTTGTAGCAAATTGAAACGAACTCTGAGAAGGAGTAGCTTACCCTCGACAGCTCTGCGAAGCAACCAGTGGCAAGATGAGACCGTGCCTCTGCAAATTTTTTGCCACGAGCAACAAAGGCAGTGATGAAATCGTTCACGGTGTGTTTGAAGGGTCACATGGTCAAATGCATACCATGGTTGGAAGGGCCGAGATCCCTCGGCTCTCCTCAACCATTCTACAATGCAGGAGTTAACAAAAAAAACCCTTGGATTTTCCCTTAGGGTTTGTATTTTTAATTGAGTTAGATAACACCATGAAGTCCTTTTCACATGGGAGCCTTATTTCCTACACCTACCTCCACATGGAACAACCTTTTCGACACCCATTCACTATAGTTTAGAACCATTTCGATAGTATAACAAATCCATGGTATAAATAAGTTAAAGTAGGTCAAGCATATGATAAAATGATCAATTCACAATTGCGGTGCATTTTCATCTTAAAACTCCTTGTTTTCCCTTAATCCTTTTTCTTGTCACCTTGGTGCTTGTCACCTTAGGTTCTTAGTTTGTTTAGGTTTGCAAGGGATACTAATAATCTTCATATGAACACCTGCAATAATACAAGGTTAAAAATGGATTAGCTTACAATACGTTAAGTAAGACCTTTAACCTTGAACCCTCACATCGAAATAGGATTTGTAGGAAGAGGTCTTTAAACAATAAAACATGGTGAAGCCATCTTATAGTAAAACAAGATAAGCACACAAACTGTAATTATGACAAGGCAAACGTGACACCTTAAGTTTTGAAACAAGTAAACCTGTATACCAGTATTGTGTTATATGTTTCATAAATGGAGTTGTCGTAATTGAGTTGTTAAGTTTTAAGCTAAGTCCTAGGATGAAAATGGAATGCAGGGTTTACATTATTTCTTAAAAGCTATGTGAAATCAGGTCAAGTCGTATTTTGATATAAACCCTTCCTAATAATTTGTTTATTTATTTATGGAGTTGTTTTTTTTTAACAGAAACTATAAAAGGTTTTTATAAAACAAGCTGTGCACAGCCATTCATTACAGTAGTGGAAAAACAAAGTATTCATGCTGATCAAAATTGCTACATAGAAAGCTTATCCGAGGAGTTTTCCAAAAAGCTACACACAAAGTTTTTCCAAAACAGCTAATGTCGCGGGTAGTATATACCCTTATAAACTGATTACATAGTAAAAGATAGAAGAACATTTAACCATAATTAAAGAAAAACAGATTAAGGATTGCCTCTAAGATTCCTGGGCTGAACTACAGACTCTTCCTCCATTGGGTGCTCAGCTTCTGCAGTGGCTCCATTCACCCTACTACCCTGGTTCATGGTAATCAGACGCTGGAGATCTCCCCGAATCCTGTCAACTTTGCCCATTATCTCTCTAAGGTTGCTTTCATTATCATCAATCCAGGCATTTTGGTTGCTGATCTGCAAAGAGGTGTAGCTCACCATTTCTCCTATGCTCTTAACCTCCCGCGCAATTTCTTTGTTGTCCATGATACCGATTGCAAGCATTTCATATAGACGCCTCAAGTTCTTTTTTACATCCATTATTCCTGCACTTTCACCAGCCTGAGCCATTCTTTCTACTCCTGTAGAGATATCTATTCGAGCAAAGTGACTGTGCAGGGCACGAACAGAGCCAGCAAGGACACAATCCTGAGTCTCTACCGAGTGACCACTGAGAAAAAGACTGAGCACTATGAGCTCCTGTTGCAGCGAGGAACCTTTGTGCCTTTCTTTATAGACCAAAGTGCCCACAGCACCTTCCTGCCACCCCGTGCAATGGCAACCCAAGACCGTGCTTCTCCCCAAATTGCCAGAATGCGTAAGATTTATACCAGAGCCGAGGTTTGAGGACCACAACGCAGAGAGGGAGCTGCAAGAGCAAGTGGAAAAGGCTGCGAGAGAAATTTTTTTCTTTTACGAAGGAATGGGTGAGAGGGAGTGCTTGCCACGGGATACCCTGCAGCCACCCTTCTCCAACACCTGCAACTACATTCAGAAGAACTCACGCAGCCTCATGAGAACCAGAGCCGAGAAATGGAGCGGAGTGAATAGGCATATCGCTGCGAGGAGAAGACATAGCATAATGGTCGAAGGGACATTAAGCGTGTGAGGAGGAGAGGCATTTAACCCAGGATCGGTTGGCCATTAATTCTGCAAAGACCAAGAGAAAGGGAGGGCAGATGTTAAGCCACGCGGCGGAGGGAGGAGGGAAGGTAGGGCAACAGAGTAAATGGATGGATCCATCGGGAATCAGCGTGGAGTGGAGGCCAGCTGTTGGGAGATGACGCAGGGCGAAGGGTGGAGGGGAGAAAGGAGGGATAAGGGTAGGGAGAAAGGAGAAGAGAAGCGGTTTAGGAGAAATGAGGAAGGAGGGATAAGGGAAAGGGGATAAAGAAGGGGGAGAGAATGAAAGAAAGTGAGGTAGAGGAGGGGGGCCTTTGTGGCTTCTTATGAAATGAGGGAAGGATAAAAAATTCAATGAGATAAGCCGCATAAAATGAAATCGCAGGGGAGACTTCCGACACCACATTAGGGGATGAATTTGAGGATAGGACGGTTTCCGTTCTGACTGTAATGACATTGTGGGAGAGAAGCTCCCAAGTTAGCCAGAGTGTCCGCGGCAGAATTATTGTGCCGAAGGATGTGAAGTGTCTCATAGGATTTAGACATGAGAAGCTTGGCTTTGTCAAACAGGCGGTGACAAATGACTGCTCCAGAGGGGTATCCGTTGATCAGTTTGAAGATGACATGTTTGGAGTCTCCGAATATCAGAACCTTTCGAAGTTTTTTAGTGTTTAGAAGATGTAGACCCTGAAGAAGTGCCAGCCACTCAGCTTCATTGTTTGTTCTATTTTCGAGACCCCACACGAAGGTTTGTTCCACATGTCCTCTGGGATCCAGGAGGATCCCCACTCCTGCCACCCCATAAATTTATGGAGTTGTTACATGTGGTATCAAAGCACAGTTTCAAACACTAGCCTAAAGTTTGGCTTTCTATCATATCACACATTTATGTTTGTGGTTTGAAATTTTGAGTTGGGCATTAAAGTTGAGAATCAATATCCACTACATATTACAAAATATTAGATGATAAAAAAAAATGAAACATATATATTTTAGAATAAAATCAATTATTATTAACAAATTATAATTAAATGAAAGAAAATTTATGAATGAAAGAGTGAATTTAAATTAACACAACTATATTTTAAAGAGTAGTTGATAAAGTTGATCTGTCATTTATCAAAGTTTTAATAATGATATAGATTACTTATATTCATCACTTTTTGAAAATATAGTTCTACTCATATAGTAATTAAAAATCAAATCCTTAATAAACTTGAAAACATAATAAAATTTAAATTTATAATATAATTTATCTTCAAGTTTTATATTAAACCTACTATTAAATATTAAACAAATTTCACATTTTTGTTTATCTTTTTATATATAATAATTTATTTTTCCATAGAGTTAAGAAATTCACTGTAATTTAAATTAACATTGCACAATTTAAATTAAATTTACATTTAACATTGCAATTAAATCAATATTACATTTACATTTAAATTTACATTAAAAATTAAATGATTCATACAATTTAATATTATTTTTTTTAATTTAAATATAATATTAAATTTAATATTAATATTACATTTATATTTACATTTAACATTACATTTATATTTAACATTACATTTATATTTAACATTACATTTATATTTAACATTACATTTAACATTTTATATTTATATTTTAATTTAATATTTGTATTTAAAATTTACATTCAAATTAAAATTAAGTTAAAATTACATTTAAATTCAGGGAAAGTCTTTTCTTAAAAACGCCATTGAATATGCATTTGTATTTGCACTTGGTCATTTTATTAATGAAAGAGCCAAGTACTATGCAAAACACAATTTGGTGTTGTATAAAAAAAAACTTTGATTTTATTGTCATCTATACCGCTATTATATAGGGGAGTTTTAAGATAATATGTGTAATTTATTTCAACTTAAAATAAAAATAAAATTGTGTATTCTCTTTAATACTCTCTTTAAGTGAGTGTCTTAAATTATTGTTTTATTGTTTCTATAGAATACATAAATTATAGAGCATGTTCTTTAAAAAATAACCATATTGTTTCAAGTTGAGGAAAAAATGCTCATATTGTCTCAAGTTGAACAAAAAATAATAATTGTATTATCTTAAGTATTGTCTTTTATAGAGACAATCTCTCCAAAGGAAATATAAAATGCAAATATTTATATATATATGGAGGGAATATCACTTTTATCTCTCTATGGAAAATTTATAAAACAATATATTTAAAACATTTAATCATTTGAGAAAATTCGACTTAAGATTATTTTATTAAAAATAAATTACAATATACTATAATGTATTGATTTGTGGTACAACCACCAACCTTATGCTTTGTTGTAACACCCTGGTTTTGACCCTATTTGCATTAAATATATATGATGTAAATACTGTAATTAATCATGGCGTGGAGCTAAAGGCAAAAGCCCCACCATTGGTTTATCGTTTTATGTTTCGGCGATTAAAATCGATGTCGATGGTATTTTGTGCTAATCGACAGATTATAATTTTGGACATCATGTAAATATGCAATTTAATTAAATACCCACAACTAGCTATGTCAATGCAACATTAAAGAGATGGGGGCATGATTTTCCTAAGGATAAAGCGGGGGGGGGGGGGGGTTTAACCTTGAGCTAATGGGGAGAATCCAGGTGTCAAAAGGAGAACCGATCAACTACCAACCACCTTTCTTGTCTTATTCAACCACTAACTTAATTATCTAAGGAGTTAGTGGGGCAGTTATTTCCTTGGGGCTTGGGAGGTGTGGGAAGTCGTCAGTCTTTGACCCCACGCATGCCCAAGGGGAGAGTGCTCACCCATTATCCCTCACGTGGAAGAGGGGAGCGGATTATTCACTCACAGGGGCAGCCGCATTTTTCCTCACGTAGGGCGTTCTCCATTTCCTCACGCAGTGGAAGCTTGAAGAGCTATTTTCCTCCACATTTTTGGTCTGTTGTGTTCTTCCTTCACGATTGGGGGCTCCTAGGTGTTTTTCTCACCCATCATTCATCCACGTTGGGGATCTATGAAGCAATGGGAGTTTTCTGTGTGTGGCATTCACATTTGTCTGTTGGGTGTGTGGTTTCCCTCACGTGGGCAGCCGTGTTCTTCATTTTCCCCAGGCTAGGAAATTTGTTTTGGTAAGGCCCAACAAATTGAGGAAGATACCACGATTATCTTGGGTGTTGTTGAGTCCGTTTTGCCCATGTTAGGGCCAAAACGTCCCTGGGAATCGAATTGCTGTTAGGGGGTTGTTTTCACCCATCTTGGCAATTTGTTTTGTTTCCAAAATTGTTTTGGTTCATACCCCGAACTTGCATTTTTCTATGTAGTGCATCCCTGTGTTGGCTTGGATGAGTAAGTCCAAGAATCCATCTGTTAGTGGGATGACTATGTTTGGATATGGTTATTGGATTGACAATAGGTGTTTGGCCTTGCTGTGTGTAAGTCTGTGTCCCCTAGTTCCCTATGGAAATCATGCCCAGCTCGGGGGTGGCAGTGATGCTCAGAGAGTAAGGAGCACACTGGCCTATGGTTGGGTGGAACGTTGCAGCGACATAGCTAGTTGTAGGGAAGCTTATTCTCAAGATAAGTATCCTTGTATTTAACTCTACAGTTGTATTTCCTTCGTAAATTGTCATGAACATGTTAAATGCTTGAACAAGATGATTGTTGCTTGTTTCATGACTATGAACAACGTGTATGTGAATGCTTCCACTGTAGATTGCATATTTTATACATTTGTGTATGTTTTTAAGTTTCATGCATTTTATATCATGTTAATGGGGCTAGATTTCCCGGGTTTCTAGCGGCATAGTCGCGTCCTCTCTCCGGTAGCGAGGTGGGGACGTGACATTTGTAATGTGAATGCTCTATATTTGAGATAACACCCTTTAAATAATTACATGAGAGATGTAGGTTTTCAGTGTGTGACACATAATAAATATTAGTGTTATCAAATATACAATACTTATTTGATTTCTTAAATGTTAATTTTATTACTTATATCCTTGTGGAAAAAAGGTAAAACACCTCAACATAGTATGGCCCAAATTCGTGGTATCATTTGCACTATGAAGGCCAACATGTTTCCATGAAACTAGTCAACATGATACAGGTGTATAAAACCTCTTCATCGTTAAAAATCCCATAAGAGGATTTCCATTAGTTCTATAAATTCTCATAGAACTACTAGTGTAGCGAAAAGCTTGAAACCTTACAATATTCCATCTAGGAGAAAGTATCTCATTCAAATATTGTATTATCTGCATACATCAAAGGGAAACGTCAATAGCCCCACATCCACCATTTTGTGATGCTATCTACATTGGAAATAAATGAAGTTGTTAATTTGATTGTAAATTGATGCTTCATTGTTAAAAGACAAATACCCTAGCGTATCGTTGTAGTGATAGGACCATGTACGTTGTTATGTTGGCATACACTAGCCCCTTTAGGATGAGATGTTGTCCTACATGGGCATGTAGGCTACCATTTTAGCTTACATGGGACCATGTAGGATGAGATAACAACTTGTAGGAAGCATTCAATGTACAAGAAACATAATGGCCCTCGTAGGCTACCATATTATCCTATGGCCCTTTTAGGCTATGATAACATTAACCTATCAACTGCATGCCCTTGTAGGATGAGATAACAACCTTGTTGAGACAATATAGAATACATAAATTCTAGAGCATATTATTTAAAAAATAACCATATTGTCTTAAGTTAAGGAAAAAAATGCTCATATTCTCTCAAGTTGAGACAAAAAAATAATAATTTTGTTGTCTTAAGTATTGTCTTTTCTATAGACAATATCACTTTTGTCTCTTTAAAGGCAATATATGTTTGTGTGTGTGTGTGGAGGGAATATCACTTTTATCTCTCTATTGAAAATTTATAAAACAATATATTTAAAACTTTTAATCATTTGAGAAAATCAACTAAACGTTATTTTATTAAAAATAAATAACAATATACTATATTGTATTGATTTATGGTACAACCACCAACCTTATCCTATCCTTTGTAATGTGAATGCTCTACCATTGAGCTAACACCCTTTAAAGAATTACATGAGAGATGTAGGTTGTTAGTGTGTGACACCTGATAAATCTTAGTGTTATCAAATATACACTAATTATTTTATTTCTTAAATGTTAATTTTATTACATATATCCCTATGGAAAGAATCTAAAACACCTCAACATAGTATGGCCCAAATTTGTGGTATCATTTGCACTTTGAAGGCCAACATGTTTCCATGAAACTAGTTAACATGATGCATGGTGTATAAAACCTCTTCATAGTTAAAAATCCCATAAGATGATTTCCATTGGTTCTATAAATTTTCATAGAAGTACTAGTGTAGCGAAAAGTTTGAAATTAACCTTACAATCTTCCATATAGGAGAAAGTATCTCATTCAAAGATTGTATTATCTGTATACATCAAAGGGAAGTGCCAATAGCCCCATAACCACCATTTTGGGATGCTATCTACATTGGAAATACATGAATTTTTTAGTTTGATTGTAAATTGATGCTTCATTGTTAAAAGACAAATACCCTAGTGTATCGTTGTAGTGATAGGCCCATGTAAGATGCTATCTTGGCCTACACTAGCCCCTTTAGGCTGAGATGTTTCCTACAGGGGCATGTAGGCTACCATATTAGCTTGCATGGGCCCATGTAGGATGAGATGACAACCTACAGGAAACCCTCAATGTAAAAGAAACATAAGGGCCCTTCTATGCTACCATCTTATCCTATAAGGCCCTTTTAGGCAATGATAACAACCTATCGACTACATGCCCTTGTAGGATGAGATAATAACCTTGTTGAACGAAACGTTTGCACTAGGGTCAACAAGTGAGCGACAGTTCAAGATGGGATGTTTAGAACCCATAGTCATTAGTGATAGATGTACTTGGTGGGTTTAATGAATCTGTTAGCTGACTAAATATAACCTAGGATAAACTAACTAATGGTAAACTACTTTAACTAAATGACTATTAAACTAATCTAAAAAAACTAAACACTAAACTAATCCTAAAATATACTAACTATACAACTGTAAAAAAGATGTACAAATATACAATAACTTTCTTAGAAAGTACCAAGAAATACTTGGATGTATAAAGATTGATCAAAGAATAAGAGCTCTAAAGAGATAATCCCTACCTATTTGAGCCCTAGCAAACATGCATAAAGTTCAAATAGACAGTTTATTCCAGGATGCACATACTGCAGAATGCAAAATTAAAAGGTTAACTTATTAAGTTAGTAAATTGATACAAGTCCTAGTCCTATCCTACACAAGAGGAAATCATTTTAAAAGACCAATTTGATGTATAAAATGATAATTTAATTACTGTTTTACTTCGAGCCATTGAGAAAAAATATATATATAAGCACATGTTGGACATTGGGTTCAACGCTCCCCATGACTTTCCTAGCATGGGATAATCACCTCTCGAGATCCTAACTCTGGCGATTGTGGCGGAGACTAATACCTGCAGGTTTTGGTCTAACGACAATCGTGAGTCCAACAAATGGTATCAGAGCATCAGGTCAAGTGTTAGAAACTTCCCAGCTCGCGCTGGGCAGGAGATTGTTGGACATGGGTTCATCACTTCCCATGAGTTTTGTGACATGGACTAACCACCTCCCAAGATACTAACTCTGGAAATTGTGGCAGAGATTAACACCTGCCGATTTTGTTCTAATGATAATCGTAAGTCCAACAATTGGTATCGGAGTGGGATACTTCACTACAATTTAAACTATGGGAGGAAGATCATATTAAAAAACACTATGGATCAACAAGAAGGTATAGCCATTAAAATACCTCCATTATTTATAGGAGATAATTATGCATACTGGAGTGTAAGAATGAAGTGCCACTGAATGTCCCTTGGATACAAAGTCTAGAGGTTTGTTGAAAAAGAGTACAAAGTACCAGGCGACCTACCTGAAGATAGATATGAATTAGACCAATATGAGGCCAATGTAAAAGCCCTGAATGCAATCTTGAGTGGGTTAACAAATTCAGTGTTTTTGAAAGTCATGTAATGCAAGACAACTAAACATGCCCGGGAAAAATAAAAAAAATGTCTATGAAGGAGTATCCAAATTCAAACAATATAAAATTCATACATACAAAGGATAGATTGAAAGTCTAAAAATGAAAGAGGAAGAAAATTTTGCAGAATATATTTTAAGAGTAAATGAAATTGTCAATGCTATTAGAGGCCTTGGAGGAGTAATAAAGGAGAGATAATTCATTGGCAAAGTACGATGAACCCTGCCCATGAAGTATGACTCAAAAGAATCTGCTCTAGAAGAACGAGATAATCTTGACCTCATGACAGTAGAGGAATTACATGGGATCTTCACTGCATATGAGATGAGAACATGACAAGATGGACCATCAAAGAAAGAAGCAACATCGAAAGCTTCAAAAGATCCAAAGAAGTTTGAATCCTTATCCAAGAACTAATTAGGGAACCTAGATGATGAAGAAGCTCTTTTCATCAAGAAACTTGAGAGAGGTACTAGCAAGTACAAATGGAAGCTACCCGTGAAGTGTTTTAAATCTGGAAGGATTGGTTACTTTGCCCAAAAGTGTCATTACCCAAAAAAAGAAAATAGTGATGATGATGAAGAACCTTGCTGTCATAAGAAAGATCAAAAGAGTAAGACCATGTACAAGAACAAATTTAAGAAAAAGAGGAAAAATTCATATTCCAAGGAAGACAATAAAGATGAAGAGATAAGTGAAGATGAAGAAATCCTATTCATGGGTATAGAGACTCAAGAAGATGATTCAGATCTGGAAGGAGAGGTGGAACTAAAGGCAGAACTCATTAGTGCTCTTGAAGAACTTGAAAATGCAAGAAAAAGAACAAACAATCAAACCAAATCATTAGTGACTTGAAGACCCAGTGTTAAGAGGTAAAGAAGATTGAAGAGGACCTAGATTTGCAGCTAAAAAGGAGAATACAAGAATATAAAAGGATTGAAGAAGAGATTATGCACCTTAGAAAGAAGTTTGATGAAGAATCTATTAAGTCAAAATTTTAAAACAGTTCAAATATTTTAGATGATATCTTAAGTAGCCAAAGACCATCAAGCAATAAATATGGATTAGGATATGACAAAGAAAATAAGCCAGAATATTCCTCTTTCATAAACCAAGATGAAAGAAGCTATGCTGTTGCACTAAAGAAGGAAGAAAGTAAGAAATTTGATCCCCTCTTACAAAGATCATATATGATTCCTAGAAGATCAATGACAAGTAGATTTCAACAAATTGTTTTTGGTCATTTCTACTCTTGTAATAACTTTGGACATAAATCCTTGGATTGCAAAGCATATGAAAAGTTTCATGTCTTTAAGAAGAATACACCCAAGAAGCAGAAGAATTACAGGAAGACTAAATCCAATCATCAGAATTATTCCCAGATAAACATGTGAGAAGATATGAAAATGAAAAATAGCCATCACAATCAGAAATATCAAAGATTCTCTAAATATAAAACGACATTCTTTGGATATTTCCATTGGTGTCATAAGTTTGGTCACAAGGATGTTGATTGTAGAACCAGGGGAAAAGATCAAAGTTTGAGAAGGAAATAAGACGCAAACACATCAAATGATAGAAGACCAGTAAGCAAGGTACCTCATGGAAAGATGTGGAGAAGAAATTCAGATTACAAAGACTCAGAAGAAACACAAATTTCAAACATCAGTGAAGATAATGTTGAGCATAATAAGAATGATGTCCATTATGTTGGAAAGCAAGATGAAGATGTAAAAGAATATATCGATGGAGATGAATATGATGAAGAAGAATATAGTGATGATTGTGGATGTCTCTTCTAAACCTAGAAGAGAACCCTGAAATGAACATTAGAGGGGATTATATACTCAGGGGGAGTTAATATTAGAAAATTGCAATTGGTACTTGAAAATATCAAATGGTAAGAAGAAAATAATGTTTTGAGATTGCCATCAAAACAATAAGAGGAAGAGTCATAAGAAATACTTGGTAAAAGTTATCTTCCTCAAAGACAAGAAGAAGAGTAGAAATGACAAATTGAAAAAGAATACTTTTCTAGAGACCATCCATGTGACAAAGTGAAGTAACATGAAAGTATTAAAGTGCGTGATCCATGAAGACCATGAAGTGCATGATCCATGAAGACCATGAAGTGCGTGATAGAAAAGTCATAACTAAGTGAGCATAAGTTTTTTTACCTTAAAAAAGGGAACAAGTTATATGATGCATCCTTAAAAGAGAAATCGGGTAAGGAAGAAAACTAAAGGTTGGCTGAAATATTTCAAAAGTAAAACTTATGATTATAAAATCTATCACAAAAGGAAGGAAAGGATGAGAAGGGGAGGATTACTGATAGGGGGAGTTTATAAACCTAAGTATCCAAGTTTCTCATTTAAGAAGGGACAACGGTAAAAAAGGAGAAAGATTAGAAATTCTTTGTCAAATATGGTTACAAGAAAGGGAATAACAGGTTATCCTTTTTTATTGTTGTCAAAGGGAGAGAATGTTTATATGTTTCCATCAATGCCAAAGGGGGAGAATGTTGAATATATTTTTCATTGATGTCAAAGGAGTTCAGTAATCACAAAGGAATAACCAAGGAAATGATGGCAGGGAAAACTCAATGTAAGACATGGCATGCATGATGATGTGGCATGTGTGATGAGGCTGGAAAGACATATGATGGTGTTATGATGCTATCATGAAGTCAGTGTTGCAATATGACATCATTATGGAAAAGTATGGCAATTTTTTGAAACCTTGGAAATTAACTAATTATGGAAATATTAGTCAAAACCGCCCTAAGGAAACGCCCACCCGATCTTGTCAGGCTATAACTTGTTGAAGTGATTATTTAGACAGCCCAGATCATAAGAGAGAGAAAGATCAATGGTCTAGAATAGTTTCCGCAATGCCAAGGTGCATGATTGTTAAAGTTGCGGGAAGACTATAGCGAAAGAGATTTGTGAAAGTCATTTTTGAGAATTTATGAAAAGCAGATCCGCAATCCGCAATATGAAATTTGCAATCCACTATCCGAAATATGCAACCCAACCGCGGAAAGAACGTTGTGGCTGTAAAAATAGCGGAAGTCGGTTTTTGAAATTTGGTAAATGCACACCAGTAATCTGCAATCCGCAATAGCAGGAAGTTAATTGCGAAAGGAATTTACGGAAACCTGTTTTGAAAAAGTTGAAAGGCATTCTCTCAACTCACAACCCGTTATTGCGGAAGGAGTTTGTGGAAAGGTTAATTGCTGAACGATTTTGCGGAAAGGTAATTGCAGAAGCGGAAAGACAATTTTTGGAAAGATAAATGCGGAAAGGTCGTTGTGGAAAGATAATCGCGGAAGCGGAAAGACATGTTGTGGAAAGGAAATTGTGGAAGGATTTCTATTATGGAAAGATAGTTGTGGAAAAGAAATTGCAGAAATATTTGAGTTGTAGAAAGGTCGTTGCAGAAAGGAAATTGCGGAAGGATTTTTGTTTGACGCTCTAAAATTGAGCGAGAAATTTGTGAAAGGTCGCGGTGAAGTTGTGTGATGTTTCAAATGAAAAAAATGAGTTTCCAATATTGAAGAGATGTGGTGAGATGCACGTTAAAGGTATTTATAGATGTAGGTGTGAGAGGAAGAAGATCTCTATGTATTCCATTTTCATGTAGCAACAATAGAAGACATAGACCAAGGTAGTGATGAGAAAATGGTGATAGAATTGGAGATATAAGAAGATCTGGAAGTCTGATAAAAAACATATTAGGGTAGCATGATGGTATTAGGGAAGGCTACAGGCATGCAAGGGGATCATATCCTCCTTCTAGTGGTAGCTGGTAAATAGGGTGTCGTAGCATCCTTTCAGCAACAACTAATAAACCAGGGGGTCATATCCCCATTTCAGTGGTAGCTGGTAAATAGGGTGTCGTACCATCCTTTCAGTAGCAACTGATAAACCAAGGGATCATATCCTCCTTCCAATGATAGCTGGTAAATAGGGTTTTGTAGCATCCTTTTAGTAGCAGCTGATAAAACCAGGGGGTTGTAGCCTCCTTCCAATGGTAGTTGGTAAATAGTGTGTCATAGCATCCTTTCAGTAGCAGTTGATAAAACCAGGGGTCATAGACTCCTTACAAAATTTGTTGGTAAATAGGGTGTTGTAACATCCTGTCAGTCATAGCTAACAAAACTATTGTAAATATAATTTTGCAGTAATAGAAAGTGTTGGTGGTTTTCCCAATTGGGCTTCCATGATAAAAGTTGTGTTCTTTGTATATTGTTGATCATGTGTGTTAATGAATAAGTTAAAAGTGGTTTTAACTGTTTAAAAATAATCAATACTGATTCACGCCCCCTCTCAATATTGTCCAATAGTCCAACAAATAGTATCAGAGCAACAGGTCAAGGGTTCAAAACTCACCTAACTCATGTTGGGGGGGATATTGTTGGACATTGGTTTCAATGCTCCCTGTGAGTTTTATGACATGGATTAATCGCCTCCCAAGATCCTAACTCTGGAAATTGTGGTGGAGATTAATACTTGCACGTTTTGGTCTAATGATAATCGTAAGTCCAACAATTTTTATCAGAGCAATAGGTCAAGGGTTTGAAACTCACCCAGCTTGCGTAGGTGGGGGGAGATTGTTGGAGACTACATTCAACGCTCCCCGTGAGTTTTGTGACATGGACTAATCACCTCCTGAGATCCTAACTCTAGCAATTTTGGAGGAGATTAATACCTGTGGGTTTCGGTCTAACGATAATCGTGAGTCCAACAACACATTAATATCATATATCATAAAACTTAATATAAATTTAAGGAAAATAAAATATCTCTAACCAGATTCCGATTGCATCTAACATACACTATTTATACATCAAATCTGTAATCATTTTAGAAATACCTAAAAAAAGGAGTTGGTCAACAATGCCTCCATCTTTCATTCTTTGATATATAAGACATTGATAGAAAAGAACAAAAGGAGAGATATAAGACAATCTCTGGGGTACAAAGGTCACCCCACTAGCAGTCAAATCACTACTTATTTATATAGATAATCGGGAAATACAAAAAAAGAGAAGTATTGTTTCTTGTTCATTGAATTATCCAATTCAATCCAACACAGTGCCTTGAAATCTAGTCATGATCTGCTAAATCTCAAGGGTAATGACATCAAATCCTTCTTCAAAGATCGACAACAAACTCTCCTTTTGGATCATTTTCTAGAAAATTGTATTTTATTCCTTCTCGAATTATTTATTTGATTATTTGACTTCGGATCTACTGTAATCAGGAATATTGCACCTTCTGTGGACAGAAGCTATTTCTCTGGTCTGAATGGTTCAGATCCAGAACAAATGAGTGAATGACAAAGGATCAAGACCTTCCCTGAATGTCATAGACACCTGGAATGTTGCTTCGATAGTGAACCTGTGTACCTATAAATAGATCAAACATGCAAACACATCAAAGCTACCAGAAAATCATCTACTTATCCATGTTAGTGACTAAGGAATCTAACAACTTGTACATGTGAAATCAAAATAGCAGTAATGTGGGACGGAAATCAACTTTGCATTAAATATGTATGGAGAAGCTTACAACCATTTCCTTAGTGTCGACACGCATCTCCATGAAACAAACACTTCATCCCCATAAGCTCCGAATTTGCTCTCTATGCTCTCTAATGATTTGGACTAGGTAGTCAATCCAACAACATAACAATACCTCTATAGTTCTCCCCCTCAACTATGGACATGAGCTTGCATTTATAAGGCTCAATTGATAGGTATAACTGAGAGAATTGTGGGTGAGGTGGCTCCAAGATCCTACCATGGGGGCTCTCAAGCTCAAACTAACCCACAATGATAGGGATAAGGGAGGACATGAGGCTCATGATCTAAAAGCCTCAAGAAACTTCTCTTTTTCCCATTTTACCCAGGGTACCACTTTTCTTCTCTTATGACAGAGCGGTTTAGATGAGAAACGTTTATGGATTAAAGACCATAGGTGGTGGCACCGCTTATGGAAAATAGGATACAGGCGGTGCTGAGCAAAGTACCACTCATGGGCCACAGGGAAAGCACGGTGCTAGGTTTTTTCAAGTAGAATTGACAAATAGAGCAAGTTTCCACTTTAAGTGTTGGGATTAAGGGAAAACATGGAAGTTAAGGGTCTTATGAAATGATGGTGACAGGATTTAGGTATAACAGAATTCCCCCTAAAGCATGAGACTTAGAGGGATACAATAAGCGAGAGCTTTGAGAGAACAAGTTGTCACTTCGAGGTGAAAATGTCAACTCGGTCAGAGAATGTCATCTAGTAGGCATTTGTAGTACATCAATACTTTTGACTCATAGACACATGTAACCAACTCATGGCTGCAGACCAATACAAAGCAGATCCATGAGAGGAATAAATAAGCATGGGTACTAGAATATAGCGTAGATCCATGTGATAGAGGACTCAAACTTGGACATAGCTACCAGACATGCAATGTAGATCTATGTCATATAGACGCAAATTTGAGCATAGGAACGACCATACAAATGTGGATCCATGCTAGATATACAAAACTCCATCACAAGCTAGGGAAAGCAATGAGTGCTAAACAAATACCCAAGGTCTTCGTCTCGTCTTCCACAAAGTATGATTCTATCCATGTGATTACAATGATCTGAAGTCGAACATGGTAGAAACCACTTGATTACCGACCAATGATGGGAACCGTTAACAAGTGCGAGGGAGATCACCATTGATGCCAAAAAAAGGGGTAAAAGTAACTTCCCCCAAAAATAGAGAGTTAAAAAAAAAGTGAAGAAAAAAGTAAAACCAAAAAAAAAAAACTAAAAGAACGAGCCAAAAGAAAAGGGGAAAAAAAAAGGTAAAAAAAAAAGGGAAAGAAAAAAAAGGTTAGAAAAGAGAAGAAAAAAGTAAAACCAAAAAAAAAAAACTAAAAGAACGAGCCAAAAGAAAAGGGGAAAAAAAAAGGTAAAAAAAAAAGGGAAAGAAAAAAAAGGTTAGAAAAGAGAAGAAAAAAGTAAAAAGTGCATAATAATTGATACTAAAAAGTAAGTGAGATTGAATTTAGGTGGGGAAGTTAAAGGAAAAACAAAATCGAAGATCATCATCATCTAGTGTGGAAGAAATCAGATATCATGGAATCTGGTTTGCAAGCACAAATAGAGAAATTAGAAGCCAAATTAAAGCGCTGTCGAAGAGACAATGAAGACTTACGGGACATAAATACGAAATCAGAAAAGTTGATTAAGTTACATCATATGCAAAAAGTTTACAAGGAACAAATAATTTCCGACCAGAACAATCATATAGAAAAATTGTTTGCCCAAATTAAGAAATTAAAAGACGAAAGTGATTTCAATCAGAGACGAACAAATCAAGATATAAAGAAAGAAATAAGTAATTAGGAAGTAGAAACAATCCGCTTGAACAAAATCATTAACAACAAGGATGAAGAACTGACGCACATACGACATAAATTAACAGATCAGGAATCAGTGGTCGACCAATATCGACAACAGATAAAAGTTCTTCAAAAACAAAATAGCGATGCTAAAAAAGAACACAAGCTAGAGATCGCAAGGAGTAATAAAATAATATCCAACAATTCTGAATAAATTTTCAGATTAAGAAATCACAACAAAACCCTGATTACAAAAATCAAAAAATTGAAAAACAACAGCAAGAGGGGACAATCCAGTGAAGACCTAGAAGGGAAATTACTAGAAAAGCAAGAAGAAAACCAGTGTTTAAATAATAGTAATCAGGAACTACATAACCAAATCAAGGAGCTAGAAATTGAAAAAAAATCGCAAGAGGAAAGAATCGAAAGAAATCCAATTCATGAACAATCTACTAGGGAACCGAGAAGCACAATCTAGGAAAATACATCCAAAAATCAAATCGAAGAAGTGAAGAAAGTTCTTGTCGCAATCCAAAAGAAAGAAAAACAAACAACACCTACACCTTATAGACATCCTAATTATAATCATCATTTTGACCAACGACAAGGTCAAAATGAATATTCACAGAAGACTTATGTGGAAATGCGAAAATATCGATATACCAAGCAACAATTGAGACAAATTGTCCCACAAAAATATCTCAGAGCTCCGATAAAAATAGATCTAGGATGGATCACAGCAGATACGATGCAACAATTCTCCTGGGGAATCCGTAATTCGTATCGGCTCATCTCCTCAAAGGTCGCAAATACAAAATGGAAAGAATTCCGAGATGACAAGATAAATCAGACATAAATGTCAAATACATCTTTGAAGACAAAGATTCCCTTAAGGGGAAGGCAATGTAACGAACATAAAATATATAAATATTAAAAATAATATTATTAGATAATTATTAATTAATAATTAATAATTATCAAAGAGTCATGAACGTAGGTTGAAAAGTCACGAATGGACATATATAAGTCCGACCATTGTAATTCAATCACATCAATTCATATCATCAATTTAATAATTTAGTATGGCTTATTTAATATTCCAGATCTTTTGGTAAATATTAGTATATGAGCGAATAAATATTTGCTTCAAGTGGTATCAGAGCCTCGTTGGCTAGATCCCGGCCTTTGGCCATATTTTTGGCTTTTAGCCATCACCCAGGTTTCCTGGAATTTTTGGGTTTCCCAAAAAAATAGGACTTTGTCCTTAAAAAATAAAAAAAATGGGGAAAAAGTAACTCCCCCCCCAAAAAGAGGGTTTAAAAAAAAAGTGAAGAAAAAAGTAAAAGCAAAAAAAAAAAAACTAAAAGAACGAGAGAAAAAAATAAGGGAAAGAAAAAAAAAAGGTTAAAAAAGAAAAGATAAAAGAAAAAAGTGCATAATAATAACTACAAAGAAGCACGTAGGATTTGAACCTAGGTGGGGAAAGTAACACTTACTCCCGCCAACCACCCAATCTACTTGCATTTTACAAAAGTATTGGAAAAAAATAAAAATCAAGGACTAGAATTTGGAAGGTTATATATTATTTATATAACTTAAGTTTAAAAATAATCATTATTATTATTTTATTAAAAAAAACTATTTTTGGGAAAAAGAAAGGTTATTTGACCTAATAAGAAATAGTCGAAGAAAGTTTTTTCCAAAAGAGACATATTGAGAATTATTAAAGCTTTTGTATCTATCCTTCTAGAAGAAACGAAGACAAAAGTGAAGTTGAAACATAGTCACAAACAATGGCTACTACATATTCGGAAATGAAGGCACAACTACAAACAACAGTGGATGAGTTAGAACAATACAAGGCGATCAATAAAAGTCTACAAGCTAAGGTTGAGACAAAAAAGTGGTTGAAAGAGTGGAAAGATGATGAGAATATTCGCTTATGGAATCAAAATCGACAGCTAGAACGAACCATAAGAGATAACAAAAAAATGTTGTCTGATCAGGATAAGGAAATATCATGTTTAAAAAATCATAATCAAAACCTAGAAGACCAGATCAAAAAGTCCAAAAATGACAACAAATCACCGTATGGATGCGATAATGAATTAGAAGAAGAAATAAAGCATATAAACAAACTCATCATGGAAAAAGATGCTGAATTGGCACAAGTTCGGATGAGGCTAGAAAATCTAGGAGCAGAGTTACATCATCATAAACAGCAAAAAGAAAAACTCCAGCAACAGTATGACAACAGTAAGAAAACACTTAAGTTAGAATTGACAAAATTCAATAAGATTTTATCGAGCCAATCCGAAGAAATTTTCAGATTAGGTAATCATAACAAGACACTAGTCACAAAAATTAAGAAGTTGAAAAGTAGTCGAAAGACAGAACAATCTACGGAAGACATTGAAGGAAAACTTCTAGACAAACAGGAAGAAAATCATTGTATTAGAAGGCATAATGAATATCTTAAGGAACAACTTAAGAAGTCTAAAGATGACAGAAAATCACATGTAGAAGTGATTAAGAAGTTTCAAAATGATAACATGCAGTTAGAAAACAAGTCGAAAAAGATACAGAATGAAGCTTTAAAACCTCAAGAGATGAAAACACAACTTTCTACTCAGATCAATGCTAAACAAATGGCACTCGTAAAAGACAATGACATTGTGAAAATTCCATATCGACACCCCAACCATAAAAACAGATATTCTAAAAAATGGGAAATGTCGAAAGATAGCGATATCAATGTGATCAAATCTCCTAACGATAGATCAGTACGGAATGCCAACAGTCCACAACAAATCAATTTGGGATGGATTGATTCATCCACATATCAAAAGTTGTGCTCAACTCTTAGTAGTTCATATCGACACGTTTCATCAGCTGTGACAGCACACAAGATGATGCAGAAACATTATAAGGCTTTGAGGACAAAGCCTTTCTAAGGGAGTGGCAATGTAACAAACTTAAATAATAACAACAAACAACAACAACAACAACAATAATAATAAACATATATATATAAAATAAATAATAATAAGTAATAATGTCTTTACGAAAAGACATGACTATTAATGAAAGGGTATTTCACCAAAATATAAATAATATACCCTCATATGTAATTCATCATCTTATCTATTATCCATTTTATTATTACTTACCAACATGTGGGATTCAGATTACCTATGGAAATTTTAGAGAATTTACGAGCGTTAAAGAAGCTTTTACTGCTTCAACGCTAAACAAATACCCAGGGTCTTCGTCTCGTCTTCCACAAAGTATGATTCTATCCATGTGATTACAATGATCTGAAGTCGAACATGGTAGAAACCACTTGATTAGCGACCAATGATGTGAACCGTTAACAAGTGCGAGGGAGATCACCATTGATGCCAATGATTCCCAAGGTACCCTAGTACAATCTACTAAGCGTGAATAGATGTCTTGATGTCGAACACCCAGTCAATTCTATCGATCAAAGGTAAATGATGTGAACCTATGTCGAGGGAGAGAGAATGTGTCATTAAGGCATACAAATCTCAAGGTACTAAGTTTTATTTCTAAGACTATTTTCCGGATGATGAGCTGATATTGACGGGAAAAGTCTCGTCGAAGGAGGGCCATGATGAGTCCCACATCGATGACATGAAACTCAGAACATAGTTCTGGAATGATGTGAATGTATTAAACATAAGACTAACTCAAAAGTAATGACATAGAGACTTTTTACTGCAGAGGTAAACTTCTTCAACTTCCCTTTGAACATCGGGCAGCACGACAAAAGACTTGGCAGCATGACTAAACCAGACAAACACACAGTGCAACAGTGGACACTGCATTCTTTTGACAGACTCAAAGGAGTGGAATGACTCAAGAAAGTGGATTGTCATGGAGATCAGCTGAATACCCAATTGACTGAAATGATATGGAGACAAGTGCCATGTTCAAAGGTAACAACAAACTACTTCCATTTATTTGCAAAATGATTCCCTTCCCATTTCCTCCATCATGATTGATGAGTGCCTGTTTTCGGTTTTTCGAGTTCAAAGAGGGTAACAAACACTCGTTATAGCTTGTTCGAAGACAAGTCCAGACTCATATGTTTTACGAACCTGAGAGAGGAGGGGTTCGTTCCCAAAGGAGGGTCTCTTAATGTTTAATTTAATGAGTCCAATGAAACAAAACTCGGTATTGGTCATGTTTAGAGAGTCTGAACGACCACAGAAGAAGACTCCAAAGGGTCCTTTTTCGTATGATTTAGTCCCTAAGGCCTGAAAAAGTATAAAATAATAACTTAGAGAACTCTTCCAGTCATGATTGGCTGAAGTGTTCCTTTTTCGTAAATAGTCTATCCAAACCGAAAAAGAGATAACCTACCATCGGAGAAACGACTCTTCAAATACTTTTACGAGTATGAAGAAGACAAGTAATCGACTATCTTTTCACATTTTAAGAGTCTGAAAAGAGCTTAAAGAGGACTCTATTATCCTTTTTCATGTTTGAATCCAGAGCACGAAAAATTAATAAACTAAGCTCAAACCACTTTTCATGTTTTAACCAGAGCATGAAAAATGAAAAGTAAGCTCAACACCATCTTACTGTTTTTAACGAGCTCGAAGATCAGTTGAAAGAATGCTCGAAGATTGGTTTCATTTTTACACAATCTTGAAACCAATGGGTAAACTATGCTTGAAAAATCCCATTAACATGATATACAGAGGTTGGAATCTTGCCCCCAGCATGATTGCTAGCAAAGCTTACCCCTAACATGATTGCTAGGGGCTCGACATGCCCCCCAAGCTTCATTTCATCTGACGATTCTTCTTCCATACCCAACCTAAAAACCTGGTTACTAATGTGAAAATATTCACCAAGGGGGTAGGAAGAACGAGAATCGGGTAGGTGAAAAGAAGGTTCAAGTTCTAACACTAAAGGGAAGACTTGGCTCAAGAGAAGGGAATCTGTTTCATTTTTACACAAGTTTGAAACATAAGGTAACTATGCTTGGCACATGGTTTCATTTTTATGCAAGCTTGAAACCAAAAGGTAAACTATGCTTAAGGAGTCATTTTATTTTTTAATGAGCTTGAAACCAAAGGTAAACTATGCTCTCAAACCTGCTCCTACCAAACATGATATCCAGAGGTTGGTAGGTTTCCCCCATTTCATAAAATATAATATCTTAGATCCATTATGATGTCCATAGACTAGAGCCATGCTCCCCATTTTACCTATGATGGGAAGAAGCTAACTAGAAGGGGAAAGAGCCACAAGAACATGCGGCACATTCAGGGCAGTCTGATTACTAGGAGTGATGTGATGGTCAGGTGTAACAAAAGAAAGCTGATCAATGGTCACAATCTTCCCATCATGGGGAAAATGCATAACTCTAAAGAGTGTGGACACAACAGCCTTCATGGCATAAACATAATCACACCCAAGGAGTACATTAAAATCTAAAGGACCTTGGACCACCATAACATCAATATAGATAGTTTTCCCTCCTAATGTAATAGGAAAATAAGGAAGGGTCCCTAAAGGTGCAGTAGGTCTGCGATTAAAAGCCAGTATCTGATCGGTGGATGGCACAAGTTGAGGTGAACCTAAAGCTTGCCAAGCAATTGAGGATATAATACTAACAGAAGCCCCTTTGTCAACAATAGTGTGAAGAATACGCCTAGCAGTAACATTCACAACTATCTAGAAAGGAACACTTGAATGAAGACAAGACTCTGTTAGGTTACTCCAATCAAAGGAAATAACCTCACTACTCGGAGAGGGTTCTGTCGAAACAGACAAAATTTCCTCTTGTCGAGAACAACCAGAATGAAGCATAAAAACTTCGGCATGTTTTGGTTCATTCTCTATTGGAAGAGAAGAACAAGACGAAGATTTGGTCAAAGCGACTACTTCAGTCTTAACACTCTCTGATGAAAGAGAGGGATCAGGTGGAAATGACATCAACTTGACCACTTCACTCTCTGAAGGAAGGGTGGGATCAATTATAGATGAAACTAAATTGATCACTTGGTCAACCAGCGGGGAATCGAGGGATAACTTACTATCACTTGTTGGAATCACCCGGTGATGATCAGTAATATTTTCCAACCAACATGAAGCTTCATCCATGCTTGGACAAAGAAAAGTATGATGCATAGCCTTGCATATCAAATAAGGATACAAGACTTTACCCTTACGACCTTTTACCAATGGGTCATTGGTTGAGGGAGTATCGTCAACATGATGATCAGAGGTCAATGACACAGAGGGTTTGGACCTTTTAGACCACTCTTCTTGTACACGGGAGAGACCGGGACGCTCCTTAAGAAGGTGGTTCCCCTTTCAAATCTTACAAGGGAACTTGGGGTTTTTCGAGTGTTCTCTTAGAATGAGCACCATCAAGAGCAGATGGTTGCTTCTTTTTCTCTTTCTTATCCTTCTTCTTCTTACCCTTCCCTTTCTTCTTCTTATCACCATGACTACTAACCATAGAGCTTTGGTCAAGCGAAGAAGAAGAAAGAGGTGAAACAACAACTGACAAAGAAGGAGAGGGATCAGGGTGAGTTCAATCCTCTCTCGGAGGAGAGGTGACATTTGAGACATTAGGTGTAACAAGAATTACCGGATCAAACAACCATACCGATAATCCTATAGTTAACCCAGGAAGATTTAGAGTGACAATAAAGGGAGGACCAATACCTTTACTTGGAGGGAATACAAAAGGTACATCTTGGAAAGGGACCTCTTGAGTGGTAGTCCCAGATAGGGATGCCATCTCTAAACTCTCTAATAACCCCCTAACTACCATGCACAAGCAAGTACTACTCAAACTAAAAGAAACAAGCAAACATGTGAAAGGAGTGGATAAGAGTCAGGAACCTCATAGGACAGGCCAAAAGGATAACTTAGATGGTTTGAGGATTGCTAAAAGGGTCTCCCGATATACGCAAGGTATGTGGGAGCTCAAATTGGTAGAAGTGTTGTCTAATGCACAACCGTTCACAACGGGCCTCCCGATATACAATTGAGTATGTGAAGTACCTTTCTATATACCTTAAGGGAACATGAAAGGCCGTTCAATATACCGATGGTACATGGAAGAACCACGCGAGTCCTGGGTTGTAGTGCAAACAAATTAACGAGAGTTCCTACGTTTAACAACGCCTGAACACATCACTAACTTATCACTCAAATTGCTAAAAGTTTTAACCTATTACTACCATTAATTTTATCTTGTGCGTTTAGGTGGAACCATGGAGTGAAAACTTGAAATTAAAGAATATGCACACTGATCTATATGATAATGCAATTTTTCCTCTTCAATGAAATTATACCTAAGAGAGGGAGAGAGATTTACTTTTCTTCCCAAAAATGCACACCCAAATGCAAATGCAATTCTATCTTTTCGAATGAAAAGTGAAATATCAATGCACCCCAAACAATCGTCAAAGCAAATAAGAAAGAGATCTAGAGAAAATCAAACATAAATAAACCAAAAATGTTTCCTATCTTTTCATGCTTGAAAAATATGCATAAAAACTTAATGGAAAGATGATTTCACTAACGTTTCCAAACAAAACTAACTCTAATGAACGCAAAGCTGAAAACAAATATTTCTTCGTAATGAAAGTAAGATCTAGAATTTCAAACAATCATGCACAAAACAAGAATAAAATCATTCAACAATGCTTTCGAATAAAGCAAAGGAGAGAGAAAACTAAAACTTCTCTTTGAAATAGACAAGGAAACGAAGAACCAATCTTTCGTACCAAGCACTAAAAAAATCAACATGCAAAAGGAAACAAGAATCACCCCAAGCAAAGAAAGACTCAAAACAACATGGATCACTCGTGCATTCCAAGTCCAAAACAAACCAAAACCTACTCATGAAAATGAAATGTATATTTTCTGATTCCAACGAATAATATCTACAGAAAGGAGCAAGAGGTTTCAAGCAAAGAAAAGAATGTAAACTCCAATGCAAGAAACATAAACTCTCTTTGAATGCAGAAAGAATACAAAAATCAAAGCGATTACAGAATATACAATTCAAAAATACACTTCATTTTCATCAAAAAGTAATCCAAAAACACACAAAAATCAAAATACAAAGTCTGGAACAAGGCCTACCTGGCACCACGCTAGAGGGGTCTTGGACAGAGTGGTTTTGGACGAGCACCACTTCTGGATAAAGGGACTCAAGCAGTGGCACTGCTTATTGCCAACAGCACATGTGTGGTTCCCTGAATGGATCCAAAACACAAGGAGAACGAGAAATCAAGTTAAATATTTATCAGATCAAGGCAGATATTGATGAATTGACAGTAAAAAAGAGCATATAAAGTCAAAATAATTTAGATCTGAACAGATCTAAAAGTTTCAAACCAAAATTCACTGAGTCAGATGGCAGATTTGATTGAAGAGAGTTGGAGATGGAGCCTGGATTCAGACAAGAGTTCAAGAACTGAGGAAGATCATATCAACTGATATATGCACTGCTCCCCAGCGGAGTTGCCAGATTTGTAATCAGGAATATTGCACCTTCTGCGAACAGAAGCTATTCCTATGGTCTAAATGGTTCATATCCAGAACAAATGGGTGAACAACAACGGATGAAGACCTTCCCTGAATGTCGTAGACACTTGGAATGTTTCTTCGATAGTGAACCTGTGTACCTACAAACAAATCAAACATGTAAACACATCAAAGCTACCAGAAAATCATCTACTTATCCATGTTAGTGACTAAGGAATCTAACAACATGTACATGTGAAATCAAAACAACAATAATGTGGGATGGAAATCAACTTTGCATTAAAGATGTATGGAGAATCTTACAACCATTGCCTTAGTGTTGACAAATATCTCCACGAAACAAACACTTCATCCCCATAAGCTCCAACTTTGCTCTCTATGCTCTCCAATGATTTGGACTAGGTAGTCAATCCAACAGCATAAAAATACCTCTATAGTTCTCCCCCTCAACTACGGACATGAGCTTGTATTTATAAGGCTCAATGGATAGGAATAGTTGAGAGAATTATGGGTGAGGTGGCTCTAAGATCCTACCATGGGGGAGCTCGAGCTCAAACTAATCCACAATGATAGGGATATGGGAGGACACGAGGGTCATGATCTAGAAGCCTCGAGAAACTTCTCTTTTTCCCATTTTACCCAAGGTACCGCTTTTCTTCTCTTATGAAAGAGCGGTTTAGATGAGAAATTCTTATGGACCAAAGACCATAGGCAGTGGCACCGATTATGGAAAACAGGATACAGGCGGTGCTGAGCAAGGTACTGCTCATGGGCCACAGGGAAAGCACGGTGCTAGGTTTTTTCAAGTAGAATTGATAAATAGAGCAAGTTTCCACTCTTAGTGTTGGGATTAGGGGCAAACATGGAAGTTAAGGGTCTTATCACATGATGGTGATAGGATTTAGGTATAACACTCGGCAGTCCTCATAATTGACCTATCTATATATAACTAATGTCTTCATAAATACTTGCATGAATGAATGCCACATGTTACTTGTATTGTTGCTTTAGATTATTGTGATAAATTACTTTTGGTTAATATCTGCATATCACTATTATTACCTATACATGTGGGATTTAATTACTTAGTAATGATGTAATACATGTATTTTTTCTCAATCCTACATATTGCACTTGTTATTCACTTATTGGAACAAATTAGCTATGCAGTTGGTTTATCCTTGGATGAGTGAACTCGTATTATTCATATCCTCTTCTATACTCCATTAAGCACTGGTCACTAACCTTGCACACACACAAGAGTTAGGAGAAGTGACTAAGGTGACAGTGGTTACTTTCTCTGCATATGTTTGCTAGTGGCTTGGATTGCCATTTCAACTAGTAACATTTTGGCGTCGTTGCGAGGGACCTCAAATTTTTTTAGGTGACTCACACCTTGGTAAGAACGACATCTGGTAAGAAAAAAAATTGAGGTAAGTATTTATGGGTAGTTTGAAAATATTATTGAAGACTAATCTTGCAGAACTTACGTGGAAACTCCACAAAGAAAATCCCAACAAGGCTTAACACTTTGGTAAGTCTTGAAGTCCTAATTATATATGATTTATTACATATTTTTAAGGACTAACCTACATGATTACTTGGTGACTCCACAAATATCTCAACCCATCCCATCTATCGGGTACGCCCTTGTTTTATTTAGTACTTTGGAGAGATCTTCTTAACTAACCTGGAAGGTTTCTCCTAGCGGCTCCAATCGAAGAAAAATAAAAGAAGCACTCTATAAAGACAGGGAAGCCCGACAAGATGGCATCCAATTATGAATTATGGATGGACATATTGGACTTCTCATGTGTTCCAGGTTTCCCACACAAGTACGCCATTAAAAATGTTGGGACGGCATTATTCCCATTGTTCTAGCAATATCAGAACCATGCAGAATCCCATGTGCAGGAATTCGTGCAATTCATTAGGAAAATTAACATCGTTCATGAATACATCAGGATGAGGCTATTTCTGTTATCTCTTCACCTAGAGGACAATTTGTCAATCAGAAATTGGTATGAAGGTTTTCCTCGCAAAATTTTCTCTTCACTTAGGCAGTTCATTAATGCATTCAGCATGGATTGGGATTATGATGTCAATGAATAAGAAAGAAATGCCATGATCGACAAAATATGGGAATAAACCCTGTGAAAAATCCCGACTCAAGATGATGCAAGAAAAGAAACCATAGATGATATTCCATTCGAGTTTGAATACCCTGATAATATGACTACTACAGAAATGGAAATTGCTTTCGCTCCTCTTAATCTATCAGCTTTCCCAGGATATTCAGATGAGTTACCCGAGGTATTTTTGCATTCCTTCAAGGGTGACCATGATAATTCCACACATCATGTGAAATGGTTTATGACTATGGATTTAGAATATGGTATCAAAAAAGAAGAATATGTTTACATGTAATCATTTGTCCTTCACCTGGGAGGAAAGTATCTCGCTTGGTTTGTGGGCCTAGATAAAGGAACGATGTCATCATTTGCGTAATTGGTGGAAATGTTATGTAACCACTGGGATTCAGGCAACCGTGACGAATGGATATTTCATGTCAACGATGTGAACGACTTGTTCAGCAAGGAATCCCAAAGCAAAGATCAGGTTGAAGCAGCCATTGTTCAAGGTCTAACTGATGATATATTGAGTATGATAGATGAAGCTTCACAAGAATATGTATATGATCATGGTCCCATGTATGATGATCTCGAAGTCCTAACTGAAGAAGACAAGGAACATAAAGATAGGATGATTCCTCCCTTCCAAAATACAAAAAATCCTTATGACATACTAGATATCTGGGAACATAGTAATGGGAATTCTAAGGACGATGGTTATTGGACATTTATGGGTCCACCTTTATATGAATCCTCGATACTAGGTAGCATTGTCTCCATACATTGCAGCAAGGAAGAGAATCTTGATGAAGTTACTTGAGAAGTGCTAGAACATGACACTATTTGGGATGAGGAATTCTCAGTCACCTCCATTAGGGATGTTGAAGACATAACTTATGAATACCATATTGAAATAAATATGATCATTCCTTCCCCTTATGAGGATAATGACGAAGAGTGGCTCAACCCTTTCGCCACCAAAATTGAAGATGGAACAACCCCAAACTTTGGATATAGTTGTTATATTCAGATGGACCGTTATGATGAAAAGTTTGAAGACTTGGAACCTCGTATTTGTAGTGATTCTTCCATGATGTCACCATCATACTCATCTTGTCGAAGGGAAGCTTGTTGCATAGAGGATTATTTTGCAGATGTTTAGCATATGATGATCCTAGGTTATCACTTTCAGTGGTGCCCCTCAAGAAGCATAGAAGAGGTTGTTTAGCCCGCTCTACCTTACATCAGCAAGCCCTTAATGATACATCTCAATAAGACCGACGAAGGCAGGTGGACATGTATGGCTTTCATCCCTCAGTTTCATAATATTGATTGTTTATATTTTCATTTGAAGCATGAAGGTATGTATTATATTATTGACAATTTCAAGAGTTCAAGGATTATTGGGGTTACTAACATGATTGTGGAAAGGATAAGTGGTATACATGTACATACAGTGAAAATCTTGAGTAAATGCAAAGACAGGTTGCGGCTCACATATGAATATTTTCTAAGCCCAACTCCACGAATAGCCACCCAAGTTCAGGATTTATGGGTGCGTTTTAGGAATATTTTTTTCTTAGAAGATATGTATGATGGAGGTGTCCCATATATAATCCCACTAGGAGAATGGATCAACAAAGATTGTCGAAGTAGTGCTTCTCCATGGCACCAGTTTCAAGTTTTTCAAGTTCTTAAGAAGGTCTGGTTTCCTACACTCACAAGACAAATATCTTGATACAAACTCAACATATCATCAATGAGGTACTGTCTTGGATTACGCTAAAGGACAAAGGTAAGATGACAGGTATGAATCGCTTACTTAAATGGTTACATTGGTGGTATGATTTCACTTAACCTATTTTGGATACTGGTTTTAGGTTAGGTTAGTTGCATTAGGCATATTTCTGTGCATTGCATTTGATGCCTTCTCATTATCTAGTTAGTTTTCATTGTTCTTAGTTTGTTTCCCTCATTTTGCGAACAAGGAAGGACGGAAGTTCCTGCCTATATATGCTTTTAATCTCTTAGGAATTCGATATGTGTGTAGGTCTACAAGTACTAGTAGATTCACAGGTTCTCAAGCACTCTCGAGAAGAGCACTCATTCCGTAGTTAAAGCTAGTGTTACGCTGCACTTGTCCCTAGTGCACCTTCGGGTGTACCCCAGGGAGAGAGAGACAAATTTTTGATCAGGAAGGGCGTTATTGAGAAATGGAGGTCATGGTTAGACCCTTTGGTCCTCCTTTAAGGGTATTATGGCTTAATCACGTTGCTAACAACCCTTTTGAAGAGGTTTTTAACCTTGGGGTTGTTGTTTGGGGACCCTAAAGGTTGACTACTGGGTGTTAGGAATCCATTCCCATATTGTGCGCTCTAGTGTCCTCTACTTCATCCATGAGGCACTAGTCTTCAGTTGTAGACACTTCATACACCCTCCTGGCCCTTCATTCAGTGGGTCCTTGCTCTCCTTGGCCTTCTTTATTCAGAGGAAGGCATCCTCCTTGCCAGGTCGTTTTCATGCTTTGAGGATGGAGTTGAGGGATTTTACTGTATTCTAGAGGTTAGATGAGGCATAACTCCCTCCCTCCAACCCGCTCTGGCCTTTCGTTCGGAGCGATTCGCTTATTTGAGCATGTTTTGGCACCTAAGGATGTAAATACCCCTAGGTAGCCTAACTTAGTCTATATTTTATTATTATTTCTTTTAATTTTTAGTTGACATTTTTATAATTTCAAATTAACTTGTTTTAGGTCATGTAGGCCTAGATTTTATGTGTAAAAGTGAGTGTGAGATCATATAAATATATCTCCTCACTTCCATTTTAAATCAAAACCTATGGGATATTATACTATGCACTTGTTTTACCCCTATTAGGGTTTCTCTGGATGAATGTGCTCATGGTGAGGATGTTTTCTGGTTAATGCAAGTTATTTTTCTGGTAATTCTTTGGTGAATCTATGCTTTTGGTGATGCTTCAATTTGTTGGATGAACACAAGCACAAGGAGGTTGGGATTCTTACCTTTTTATTTGGATGTTGGTGGATTTGAATGTCTCAGTCTTAGTGGTAGCCTTAGAGCTACACTTTTCCCCAGGATAGGCCATTACCTTCCTTCTTGTCACCTTAGCAAACAACAACACGTCACCTTGTGAGGGTTCCTTAGGGTTTCTCCTTAGTTTTTCTAGGATAGTTTCTTAACCTAGGACCCTTCCTCACAAGGTAATGATTTCTCCTTTTAAGCCCTAGGTTGGGTAGGGATTGTGCTAGGGTGGGGTTTCCCTTGGCTCTCACGAGATTTTCATTTTCAAAAATGAGATTCCAGTGTTAGTTCTAGGTTAGTTTTAGGTCTGCAAAATTTATAAAAATATCATAAGAATAAAATATTTTCCCTCCTGAAATATTCGGCTCCTAAAATTTCAAGGCCTAAAATTACGCGCCCTAAAATATTGGGCCCTAACATTTTGGGTCCTGTTGTAGCTGCAACATTTTCCCAAATTTCTAAAAATTTGGGACCCTCCTTTTAATTTTTGTCTTGCTTAGATTTATTGAAATTGCTTGACTCTGCTACGAATTTTATCTTTTGAGGTTGATTGTTGAATGAATATCTTTGTCTGTTGATGCTACTGATTTGAATTTGAGTTTTTACTTACGGATGATTTCCCAATTTTTGCTCTCGGAAGTTGTTTGAACTGTGAATCATAGCCATAGTTCCCTATGCAGCCGCCGTTGCGGAATCTTAGTAATAAACGTTTCGATGGATTAGGGCTTATCCTCACCAATGTCAGGTTTATTGTTTTCCTTTTCACCATGGGAAAAATTTATAGCTCTGATCGAAAGCTGTAGTCTGATTACTTTCTGCCATTACGACTCCTGAGCGAACTAACCACATGTTTTTGTTTGTTATATTTTTCGCCGATGGTTTGATTTTCATGGTTGTTTTATATTTTTTGTGGAACCCTTAGTCCGTGTGACTTTCAGCGTTACGGTTATGAATAGGACTATGCTTCAGGAGTCCTTAGTTCTTTCACTCGCCGATGTTTTTATGTTGATTGGGGAAATCACTGTTTGTATAGTTTTCACCGTTGCAGTGGCTTAATGAACTAATAGCCCTATACTGTAGTCTGATCACCTGCCGAAGTTGGTTATCTGCAAGATGCTTAGTACTGTCGATGGGGTTTTTCCTACCTTCCTGGTGTTTTTACATTTTTCTGTAGAATGGCGGAGATTTTCTCATGGATGCCGGTCAATGTTAAAGTTTTATGAGTTGAAGAACGCGGTTTGGGGGTTCGATGTTTTGAAGAATGGTCATTACTTTGTCCTAGTTAATGCTTTCATCAGGCGTGGCCTATATTGGGAGGAAACATCTGTTCTATCGGGCATATTTTTAAGTTTTGAACAGGGGTTTAAGCACAAACTTGCAGGATTTCTTTTACCGTGACCTTTCTTTATTTTCATGCATTAATATTGTTTATAGTTCATATTACAGAATGCATGTATTGATCTAGTTTGTGTTACCTTGTTAGACACTAATGATCTAATCTGTTCAGGATAGGAAGACTGATGTAAAGAGTATACACCTAAATGCATAAAGAAGTAGAGATGTTGCTCAAGGAAAGGAAGGGAGCAAAAGTCTAAAATAAACAAGATCTCAAAGGACCAACGGATTACAGAGAGTAATCATTGAGAGAAGAATCCTAGGCTTGGGAAGTTCGCCAATTACCAAGCTGGTCCCTTTTCATAAAAGTGCCTAAATTTGAAATGTAACGTTCGTATGAATCATAAGCACTCACAAAATGACAAAACTATAAGATTAAAGCGGTTGGGGGAGCCCAAAGGTTTTGCTATCTTTGCATAAATATAGAAAAGTTAGAGGGAAGATGGACATTTTCCCAGTTAGACTTATGAGAACATGTTGTAAGAGTAACTATTTCGTTTTGCAATAGATAATTACAATTTTTCCTGTTGGAGAAAGCTTGGGAAGAATGTTCAAATGCTGTGCAATGGATGTTGTTGAAGGGGAACTATTTCGTTTTTAGCTCTTTTTCATTGACTGTGAGACCGTTCTAACTTGTTGAACCTATGTTCTTGTATGAATGTTCTTTGGTTTAATTTATGATAATTTCCACTATGAGTAATGAATGCTTTCATAAACAATGAGCTATCTTGTTGTTCATCTATCTATTCATGTTTATGTGTTTTGAGTTAAAGAACAGCTACCTATGATTTTTCTTAATGCATGAACAGTAATACATTACTCATTAAATGATAATCTCGCTCCCTAGGGATAACTTAGTTAGTTTTATTTCTTGTTGTGTGTGATTTAGATGCGAGAGAGTTTAAGACAAGAGGTAAGAACCTGCACATCACATTGTGACCGCTCCTCGTACTCTTAATCAATCTGCATTTTAGATAGGAACTTGCATATCATGCTTAAAACTAAAAAAAAAAAAAAGATACACGGTCGACTGAGCCGCAACTGGTAAGACCTTTTATTTTTGTTACTTGACCTACAGTTTCCTCATCGTAAACCAGACGGATTCCCCATACCAAAAATTCACGGGCTAGTTGGGAACATTGACTGGGGAGAATCCCTTGCTGTTGTTGCCTGCGATTTTCCAGACCTCAACAGTTTTTGGTGCTAGAAGGAGGGCCACCAGTGCATGGCTGGCCGAGGAAATCCATTTCCTTGAAATTACTCCACCGGTGATAGTTCAAAAAGTAGTTCATTTTCCAAAGAGAATCCTAAAGAGAAGTGGAAAGAACATTTGTATTCTGTTGATAATGAAGTTGTTAATGATCTGAGAAGAGATACTAGAGCATATGTGAAAATTATTGGAGGGTTACTGATTATCCCTGATTTACCCAGAAGAGAGTATAAGAAAAAAGATCGTCCTGTATTGGAAGACTCAGTATTGCTTGGAGATTTGGAAGAATTGGTAGAAACAACATTACATGAAGTTGTTCAACCTTTGAATCAAGTGGGCCCAAATACACCTTACGGTTCACCTGTTAATACTCCTGTTCATTCACCACCTCACTCTCCACCTAGACTCATGGCGAGCGTAAATGCAAATCAGCCACCTAACCCACCAAATCCACCACTTGCTTGGAAAGCTGGGTCACCTCTAAACCTAGCACCTCCTTTGCATGATTTACCTCAGGATTTTGAGAAGATGCTGCCCAAATTTGACCCAAATGAGAGGATTTTAGTAGATGATCATTTGCAAAGTTTTTACTTTGCCATAGAAGGACTAAAGGCTGGAGAACACGAAGATGTAGTATGCAGACTTTTTCCACATACCCTTAAAGGAGCAACAGCCTCATGGTATTTTGGTATGCTTGCAAATTCAATCCCAGACTAGGATACTTTTGAAAGGATATTTAGAAGCAAGTATGTAGCCCAGAAAACCCATGCAGCACTAATGAAAGGTTTAGGTGCTTTGAAGAAAAAAAGAAAAGAAAAGGTGCATAATTTCACCCAAAGGTTTTCTACTTATCTTAAGAATTTCTCTGCAGCAGATAAACCCTTTGATAAAGTTCTGATTGAATATTATACTTTAGCTCTAGGACCTGATTTGGCCATGTTTTCCAAGGCTCAAGTTAAACCCACGTTATCAGAGACTTATGAAGAGACTGAGAGAGTAGAAGATGAAAAAGAAAGCATAGAAGACTATCTTGAGCAATCGAGAGAATTTTTTTTTGGGAAGAAAGCCTTATTACTGTCTAAATCTAAAGAGGAGAAATCACATGATTTTGAGGGAATGTTAAAAATGATGCAGAAGCTTTCCAATAGAATAATAGATTTGGAAAAAGAAAAGGAAGCTCAGAAATCCTATAAGCCTTATTACAAGAGAAGAGAGAATAACAATCAATCCAAACCTCCTCCATACAGCCCTACATCAATGAACTTAACAGAGGTAGGTATGGATAGTTTTTGCACTTTCCACCAGCAACCCCATTATGAAAAAAATTGTCCTCAATGGATAAATTCAATGACATTAGTAATGAATCAGCTGTTGGATTCCAAATTAATAGATGCTGATGATGAAAAAGAAAAGGGTGGTAAAGTCACAGAAAAACAAGAGAATGATGCTTTGGTATTATGGGATTGTGTCTTGATGTTTGATACTGAAAAGGAAAGTGATTTGAGACATGAGGACATATCAGAAGAAAATGTGACAACGAGAAGCCAAGGGCTGATAAAAGAAGACAGGTTAATAATCCTGAAAATTAAGAGACTCCAGAAGAATGTAAAGAAATTTCAGAAAAGCACTACAGCTAATAAAATTCTTGAGTTTACCATTACCAGTCAGAATCCAATGTAGATTAACATGCCTACTAATCCCATTGAAGAGAAGATCAATAATGAAAAAATGAATCTCACATAACATAAGATGGATTATGACATCGTGGAGGATATAAAAAAGGTAAAGGCAAATATTTCGCTATTTGAGATGTGTAATGTGCCGCAGCATAAAGAAAAGTTATTGAAAGCACTTGAAATGCCAGAGGAGAAGCTTCCCACCAACAATCAGCCCTAGGAAAAAGAAATTGTTGAAGCAAGTGTGGGAGGTAAGCCTAAATGCAAAACCCCACCTTTTCTCCTTACTTTCGAAATTTTCAACCACAACGTGCACAACTGTCTAGTAGACTCAGGGGCATTAGTAAATGTTATGCCACTGTCAGTTTGCAAGAAGGTAAATGGATAGCCTAAACCATCTACCTGGAAAGTTATTCAGTTAGATAGAACAAATGTGAAGCTAATTGGGGAAATGGAGGATGTTTTGATTTGGTTATCTTCAAATGGAAAGGTATGTCAATTCATTGATATTGTAGTAGCAGACATACCTAAGGCTTATGGACAGGTTTTGAGTAGGGATTAGTTAGCAAAGCTAAATGGATATTTTGCATCAGACTGGGCACATCTATGGTTACCTTATAAAGGAAGTCCAAATCAAATTAAATTTTTAAGAGAGCCCCACATGAAACACAATGTCACTTAGTTAGAAGGTAAGAATGAACCAGTGAATTCTATTTTGGGGAATTACTTCATTGAGCTAGAACCGGGAAACTACCAAGTGGAAGAGGGCAGTGGTACATCAGATACTTAGCCTGATCTCCTTGGGGTTTTCACAGGCTGATGAAATTGATTGTAAAATAGTAGATTTAGCTTTAGATGTAGATGTTGATTCATGTACAGTAGTAGTAGATAATTTTTGGACACCTTTTTTTTATGGATCTAAGACTTTGGAGGGATCAGGAACTGGCTCTGTCCTAATTGATCCAAGGAAAAATAAACATTTTCTTTCATGTAGATTAGAATTTGAATGTACCAATAACACGGCCGAATATGAAGCATTAGTTCAGGGACTACGAAAAGCAATTGAATTAAAAGTAGAAAATCTAAAAGTGTATGGGGATTCTAAAATAGTTGTAAAATAGATTCAAAATCAGATACATTGCATTCCACCTCATTTAAAAGCTTATCAGAATGAAGTGTGGGATTTTCTTACGATTTTATATGCATTTAATATTGTATCGATTCCTAGACTAAAAAATGCAACAGCTGATTTGTTAGCTACCTCAGCTGCAAGGCTTGTACCCTCTAATAACAGGTGTTCTATTGAATTACTTTTCAGGCCTTTGGTTCCATACATGATGACCAATTTACGAGTTTTTGATGATGATCAGCAGATTCTGGAATGTCTGACAAATGATGAGACTTTTAAAGGGGATATCATCGATGATGAAGAACATCAAGCTGAGCTGAAATTTGACAATTTTATTCCTAAAGGAGTCAGGACATTAGAGTGAATGTTTGATCTAAACATAAAATTCAGAAGACCAGCAAATGTTAAGACTCATAGCTCGTCTTTACAATTCGAGCTGATAAATTTAGGGACTCAAGTTGAGCCCAAATATGTGAATTTGGGAAAGTGTTGCTCTCCAGGTGAAAGAAATAAGTTCATCAGTCTGTTTAAACAATGCAAAGATGTTTTTTCCTGGACATATGAAGATTTGAAGACATATGACACCAATATTATTCAGCATGTTATCCCTATCAGATCTGGATTCAAGCCTTATCAACAGCCTTTGAGGAAAATGCATCCAAAACTGGATCCTCTAATTAAGAATGAAGTACAGAAATTGTTGGATGCTGAAATTATCTTCAAAGTTAGACACTCAAAATGGGTTTCAAATCTGGTACCAGTAAGAAAGAAATCTGGAGAAATTAGACTATGTGTGGATTTTAGAAACTTAAATCATGCTTCGGATAAAGACAATTATCCAGTCCCACCCATGGAATAGATATTGCAAATGGTTTTGGGTTCTGAATTATTTTATTTATTAGATGGATTCTTTGGCTACAATCAAGTGTTAGTAGCTGAATAAGACAAACTTAAGACTACATTCAGAACAAGATGGGGGACTTTTGCTTACAAAAGGATGCCCTTTGGACTCATAAACGCTGGAGCTACTTTCCAGATGGATATGGATATAGATTTCCGTGATCTTATTGGCCGCAGTGTTGTAGTATACCTCGATGACATCACAATATTTTCAAAGAAGAGAGAAGAACATGCATTTCATTTGAAATAGATTTTCGGGCGTTGCCGAAAATATGGTATCTCGCTGAACCCAAAAAAGTTTTTGTTTGCTGTTACAGAAGGAAAGCTACTGGGTCACATGATTTCTAAGAAGTGGATCTCCATAGACCCAGAGAGGATCAAAGCTATCGAACAGATCCCCTTACCCCATAATAAAAAACGACATGCAATCATTTATGGGGACAATAAATTTCATGCGAAGGTTTGTGTCGGATTTCGCTCAAATTGTTAAACCTTTGCAGCAAATGGTGAAACAAAGTGTACAATTCAAGTGGACTGATGTAGACAAGAATGCATTCAGTAAAATAAAGACATTTGTTGCTCATGCACCCTCCCTCAAAAGTCCAGATTTTGAGAAGGATTTTATTTTGTACACTTTCGCATCTGATGATTCACTAGCAGTGGTGCTTACTCAGAAGGAAGATGGGGGAGATGAGTTCCCCATATCATTTATGAGCACTGGTCTACAGGGGGCTAAATTGAATTACCTAGCTATGGATAAAAAAGCTTACACCGTCTTCAAAGTGGTAAAACAATTTAGGTCGTATATACTTAAGAACTAGACAAAGGTAATAGTTCCACACCCAGCTGTGAAGTCTCTTTTTGTACAAAAATAATTAGGAGAAAGAAGAGGAAACTAGGTAACATCTTTACAAGAGTGTGACCTCAAATTCAAGCCAGCCTCCATAGTTAAAGGGAAAGGACTGTGCAAACTAATGACGGAAGGTAATGAAGAAAACAATTGGGAAAATGAAACAGAGTTACATATGATGGATGTATGTCCTTTTTTCACAGCTCGAGATTCCTGGTACCAAGACCTTGTTCATTACCTTCAGGAAGGTTTGTTGCCAGAACATTGGAATTCCAAGCAGCGAAGAGCGTTCCGCCTTAAATCAGCTGCGTATCAGATCGTTGATGTAATTTTATTCAGGAAGAATTATGATGGAGTCCTTCTCATATGTTTAGAGAAAGAAGACGCAAAAAGGGTCATAGCTGAGTTACATGATGGACCTACTGGAGGCCATTTTTCTGGAGATACGATAGCCCAAAAGATTCTCAGAGTCGGGTACTATTGGCCCACGCTGTTCAAGGACGCTCATGCCCATGTTAGAAAATGTGATATCTGCCAGAGATGTGGGGGAAGACAATCCAAAGCAGCAGGACCATTGAAGCTGGTGATGATAACAGAACCATTTGAGTAGTGGGGAATTTATATCATTGGAGAAATAAAACCAAATTCTTCCTTGCAGTACAAATATATTTTAACGACAACTGACTACTTCACTATATGGGTCGAGGCCATTCCGTTGCGTAAAGTCAACGAAGATGCGGTCATGGATTTAATTCTAGATCATATTATGACTAGGTTTGGGGTTCCAATTTCCCTAGTTTTCGATAATGCTACTTATTTTTCTTCCATTAGATTAACTGCATTTGCTCATGAAATAGGAATTAAGTTGCATTATTCTGCCAATTACTACCCACAAGGAAATGGTTTGGCAGAATCTACAAACAAGAATTTGATTAGGATCTTAAAAAAGACCGTTATAGAAAACCAGAGAAATTGGCATTTAGCACTATCGAACGCTCTTTGGGCTGATAGGGTCACACCCAAGAATTACTTAAGTGTGTCACCGTATACCCTTGTTTATGGAAAAGAGGCTATACTTCCTCCTAACATTTTGCTACCATCTTCCATAATAGCCCAAGAGTCTAGAGGCATAGATAATGAAATCGTGCAACTCAGAATCTATAATATGTTGAAGGCGGAAGAGTCTAGATCCAGAGCCAAAGAATGTTTTAAGCAACAACAGGAAGTAGTGAAAAGATGGTTTGATAAGCACAAAGCTGGAACAAGGGAATTTGAAGTGGGAGACTTGGTTCTTAAGTGGGATCACCCGCATGATGAAAAGGGAAAGCACACGAAGTTTCAATAATTATGGGTAGGCCCTTTTCAGATTGCAGCAAAACTTGGCCCCTCAACCTACAAATTGCAATATTTACAGGGGTGGGAAGAGAACTTACCAGTTAATGGTTTAGTTCTCAAACCTTATTTTTCCTGATTTTTTGTTTGTTGTTTGTGCATAAATAAATTGATTTGTTTGTTTACCTTGATTTATTTCATTCCTGTTTTGTTTTAGTTCAGGTTTGTTTGAGTTCAATAAAAGAGGAAAACTATTGGTTGCATGGAAAGCATCGGAATTCTAGATTAATCGAGATCCTTGGGTATAAGACTGTGTACTCTTGTTTCATCTGATAGAATTTATTCTAGTTAAGCAGTTTCCTAAATGGCTATGAGCACATTGAAGTCCTACTTAACCCCTGTAAAATAGCTCAAGATCAAAAGGTCTGGAATACTATTTCGAGGCTCCATCTATTTCACATTTAAAAATGTCCTAGGGTGTGACAGCAAAAGACCCACGGAAAGGAATCAGGGTAAACAGTGTATTATATATAAATGATCCCATGCCAAGAATTGAAAGCTAAAAGGATAATAAGAGTCAAAACTCCTAAGGAAACAATATCTGTCAAAAATAAGTACTGAATCATATAAGTACAAAATTGCCAAAAAAGTTCTTCTCTGTCCGTGAGCTCAAAATAAAATACGTCTCTCACACAAAAGGACACTATGGATAGAAGAGCATGAATAAAAATTCAGAAAGAAAGGAACGAGGAGGACTCAAAAGGATAAAAGTTCAGAAGCACACAAAAGTGAAAAATGGCATGGGAATGGGGAACAAATGAATATCTCTATTTACCATATGTTACAATCCTGTGGTGTCCAAGCTGGAAGCTACCCAAAGACAGAGGTAAAATGAAACTCATCCACTTGGCCTCAAAAGAGTTATCTTGACTTTGAGATTTTGGGTTCCATTTTCCTAAAATTGGACTATCATCAATGATTAAAAGTACATATATTTGCCATTATGAGAATCCAGACATCTAGAAGAATTCAACATGTTGGTTTTCTTGCTAAACAGTCTGTTTCTTAAGGAAGAGTTTATTCAGACATCTGGGTTCACCAGTTAGTTGCCAATTGTTGCAGCTGCAAAATTTTCCCAAATTTCTAAAAATTTGGGACCCTCCTTTTAATTTTTGTCTTTCTTAGATTTATTGAAATTGCTTGACTCTGCTGCGAAATTGATCTTTTGAGGTTGATTGTTAAATGAATATCTTTGTCTTTTGATGCTGCTGATTTGAATTTGATTTTTTACTTATGGATGATTTCCCATTTTTCGCTCTCGGAAGTTGTTTGAACTGTGAATCGCAGCCATAGTTCCCTATGCAGCTGCTTTTGTGAAATATTAGTAATAAACATTTCGATGGATTAGGGATTATCCTCGCTGATGCTAGGTTTATTGTTTTCCTTTTTGCTATTGAAAAATTTTATAGCTCTTATCGAAAGCTGTAGTCTGATTTCTTTCCGCCATTACGGCTCTTGAGCAGACTAACCATCCATTTTTGTTTGTTATATTTTTCACTGATGGTTCGATTTTCGTGTTTGTTTTATATTTTTGTGGAAGCCTTAGTTCATGTGACTTTCGCCATTACGGCTATGAATAGGACTATGCTTCAGGAGTCCTTAGTTCTTTTGTTCGCCGATGTTTTTATGTTGATCCAGGAAATCATTGTTTGTATAGTTTTCATTGTTGCGGCGGCTTAATGAACTAATAGCCCTATGCTATAGTCTGATCACCTACCGAAGTTAGTTATCTGCCTGATGCTTAGTACTATCGGTCGGGTTTTTACCACCTTCCTCATGTTTTTACATTGTTCTGTAGAATGGCAGAGATTTTCCCATGGACGACGGTCGATGTTAAAGTTGTTTGAGTTGAAGAACACGGATTGGGGGTTTGGTGTTTGAAGAATGGTTGTTACTTTGTCTTGGTTCATGCTTTCATCAGGCGTGGCCTGGCTTGGGAGGAAACATCTATTCTATCGGGCATATGTTTAAGTTTTGAACAGGCGTTTAAGCACAAACTTGCAGGATTTCTTTTGCCGTGACCTTTCTTTATTTTCATGCATTAATACTATTTATAGTTCATATTACAAGATGCATGTATTGATCTAGTTTGTGTTACCTTGTTAGACACTAATGATCTAATATGTTTAGGATAGGAAGACTGCTGCAAAGAGTATACGCCTAAAGGCATAAAGAAGTAGAGATGTTGCTCAAGGAAAGGAAGGGAGCGAAAGGTTGAAATAAGCAAGATCTCAAAGGACCAACGAATTACAGAGCGTAATCATTGAGAGCAGAATCCCAAGCTTGGGAAGTTCGTCAGTTACCAAGTTGGTCCCTTTTCATAAAAGTACTTAAATTTGAAATGTAATGTTCGTATGAATCATAAGCACTCACAAAATGACAAAACTATGAGATTAAAGCGGTTGGGGGAGCCCAAAGTTTAAGGGGTGTGGGCAGCCCAAAGGTTTTGCTGTCTTTGTATAAATATAGAAAAGTTAGAGGGAAGATGGACTTTTTCCTAGTTAGACTTATGAGAACATGTTGTAAGAGGAACTATTTCGTTTTGCAATGGATAATTACAATTTTGCCTGTTGGAGAAAGCTTGGGTGGAATGTTCAAATGTTGTGCAATGGATGTTGTTGAAGGGGAACTATTTCGTTTTCAGCTCTTTTTTATTGACTATGAGACCGTTCTAACTTGTTGAACCTATGTTCTTGTATGAATGTTCTCTAGTTTAATTTATGATAATTTCCACTATGAGTAATGAATTCTTTCATAAACAATGAGCTATGTTGTTGTTCATCTATCTATTCATGTTTATGTGTTTTGACTTAAAGAACGGCTACCTGTGATTTTTCTTAATGCATGAACAGTAATACATTACTCATTAAATGATAAGCTCGCTCCCTAGGGACAGCTTAGTTAGTTTTATTTCTTGTTGTGTGTGATTTAGATGCGAGAGATTTTAAGACGAGAGGTAAGAACCTGCACATCACATTGTGACCACTCCTCATACTCTTGATCAATCTGCATTTTAGATAGGCCCTTGCATATCATACTTAAAACTAAAAAAAAAATATCCACGGTGGACTGGGCTGCAATCGGTAAAACCTTTTATTTTTGTTACTTGACCAATAGTTGCCGGACCATAAACCAGATGGATTCCCCATACCAAACAGTCATGGGCTAGTTGGGAATGTTGACCGGGGAGAATCCCTTGCTGTTGTTTCCTGCGATTTTCCAGGCCTCAACGGGTTCTAAAATTATGCGCCCTAAAACTTCAAGCTCCCTTAAAATTTTGCGACCTAAATTTTCGGGCCCTAAAATTCCATGCCCTAAAATTTTGGGCACTTAAATTCCATGAACTAAAATTTTGGGCCCTAAAATTCTGAGCCCTCCCTAAAATTTTACGCCCTAAAATTTCGGACCCTCCCTAAAAGCGTTGTTGTCCTCATAATTAATCTATCTATATATAGCTAATGTTTTCATAAATACTTGCATGAATGAATGACACATGTTACTTGTATTGTTGCTTTAGATTATTGTGACAAATTACTTTTGGTTAATATCTGCATATCAATATTACTACTTGTACATGTGGGATTTAATTACTTAGTAATGATGTAATACATGTATTTTTGATAATTCCTACATATTACACGTGTTATTGACTTATTGGAACAAATTAGCTATGCAATTGGTTTATCCTTGGATGAGTGAACTCATATTATTCATATCCTCTTCTAGACTCCATTAGGTATTGGTCACTAACCTTGCACACACACAATATATTATTTGGTGTCCAAGTGTCTTCTGCAGAGTTCCATAGGGTTCTCCCCTATGAGGTTTCGACTTCCAAAGAAGTTAGGAGAAGTGACTAAGGTGACAGTGGTCACTTTCTCCGCATATGCTTGCCTATGTCTTGGACTTCCATTTCAACTGGTAACACATAGTTATATATAAAAGAGAGAATTCACATGATATTAACCATAAGATTGATAAGAATAAGTGAGACAACTATAACTAGTTTTTATTCTAAATAAGACATTATACAATATATAATGAACAAACATATCATTGGATCTGGCTCACAATCCTATTTTATACATGTTACATTCAGTTATTTAGTTACAAATTTTAGGTCGGTCAGCCAATCGATCAACTATACTGACTCGACCATAGTCGACTAGAGGACCTACTCAGTTTGTCAACTAGGCTCCTCCAACATCTCCCCCACCAAAAAAATCTTTCTTCGTCCCGAAGAGAAGATGGGAGTGTAAAAATATCTTCATGATGGTTCTTGGTATAGCAATGAGAGAATATAATGGACCGATATGTTGCAAGATTCGACAATGGCACCGATAGAGAACGTGAGTTGAGACTGGAAATATTTCCATTCATGCAAAGGTGTTTGTATATTGGTACTAATAGTGAGGAGGTTGGTGATATTGGTTATTTTTTCTATAAGGGGGTCATGTTTAATATTCTAGAGGTATTCCCCTAAGAGCAATCTCTGATTAGTTGAGTCGGTGAGGAATTTATCCATCTGAGCTACCAAGATGTCAAATTCATTTTACGTTGGCTGAGCATTTTTAGATCATTTGGTAGCTTTGTTCTTCATCTCCTTGAGCTTGTTTTTTTCCATGTTGATTTGTTATTCAAGGTCTGGTATAGTTGTGATGTCAGCAGACTTTTTGTTGGAAGAGCAGTGCTAAATTGTTCTAAACTCTGCTCATGTCAGCAAAACGCATCCATGGTGTAAGTACCAATTATGCAAAATTGTGGTTGATTGCTTTAAAATGGATGCATACTCCTGAAGTTTGTTGTGTCAGCCCAAAAAGAGTCTATGTTGTTCTATAAGAAAGGAGACAGTATGTTGTTCATATTGCTAGTTTTTCTGAGCAACGACCTCTTCTAGTAATGTTGTTAGGGAGCCAAAAATGCTCACAATCTGGTCTAGTGACTTTTTTCTTAGGGGTCCACATAGCATCTGATGAATCTATCTGAACATACTATTTCATATTGCAAGTACTTCATAGTGTTGTTCATCAACAACGTCAAGTTTCTTCTTGTCCTTCGACCATGATTTATTTTTTCTTTGAGTATGCTTTGAAGTAATGTGTTTAGTTCATTATCCTTGGCATCTATGACTGATTGAAAGTTTACTTGCATTTTTTCTTCCAAGGATTAGGGTACTCCTCTTGATATCTTTGTATCTTTTCAATTTGATTTCTTCAAGTGTTTGTGCCTTGTCTAGTAACAACTTGAAAATGTTTAGTAATAGATGCATTATTTTTAGGAACACAAGGAAAAACATTACATTTCTTCTTTTATTGAGTGCATCAAGCATTATAGGAAAATCGTCTTATCTATTCTCACCCACACCACATTTCGTACATATTTTTTTATCTTTTCTGTCTTTCTATAGACAATCAGGACTTAGATGGTCCTCGGTGTAGCATAGAAAGCATCATGATGTTCCATATTTGGTGGTCGATATCCTCTATTATTATTTATTCCTCAACCGTTGTATCCCCCTTGTTGATTATTGTTGTTATTTACTCGAACGCTATTGTAGTCGTCTCGACCTTTCTACTCAATTGTTTGTGTCTGGTATACTCTATAGTAACCAACTCTAGTATTTAAGTTATTGATGCATTCAGATATGGTGTGTTGAGTTTTTCAACATATTCTTCACCACTTGGGCTCAATATTGTCATCATTGTATGGACATTCTATGGTCGAGTGAAGTTCTAATCTCTCACATATATCACAGAAGTATGTCTTCTGTATATTCTGGAAATTTTTTGGTTTCCTTTCCTCAGGAAATATACAAGGTGCTTCTTCAATTTGGTCTAAGTCTGTTTGGTATGTATTTACATGATATCTTTTATGTTTGTCACATGGGTAGTTATATTTGGTATGGCCTTATGGTGTACATGTTGAGCACCATAAGTCATTATGTTGTATTGTTAAATGTTGCAATGGTCTTTGTTTTTTTTTTACTTTTTCTTCGAGTCGTGGATCGACTGGTCCAGACATATAGTTGGTGTTTGAATCAACTCATAACGCTTTCTTCAAGACATTTTTGTATGTTTTGTACTCATTCATTAATATTGGTGTATTGATTCCTTGTTGGAGCCCATCGACGAAAAATTGAATTACCAAGGTAGGATCAAGTTTAGAAGGCATTTGCCTCATAATATCTTTAAATATTCAATCATATTCTCTAATAGATTCTCCTATTATTTCCTTGATTTGTTTGAGTTTATGCCCCGCCATGTGCTTTGTGTCATCAAATTTGAAGAATCCCAACAAATTGTCATTTATTTCATGTTTGGAATTAGGACCTTCTTATAAGAAGTTCATGTACCATGTTAGCGCTTGTTTCTAAGTCCATCTGCATACTGGTTAAATTGTTAGTTTTCATCATCAAATAATTTATCTTTCCACAAGGATTCACAAACAAACAAATGACTTTTAGGGTTCCCATCTCCATAAAACATAGGGGTATTAACAGGAATTTGATAAGCAATTTTGTTAGACTTTTTATTACTTACCAAGGATGATTAAATACTAGACACACTATTTTCTGACTGTTGTTGACCTCTTGTGATTTGTGCCATGACATACGAACTTCTTCTATAGACTCTTCATTGCTAAGTCGACTATCTGGTGTTTTAGGAAGTTTAATCAATAATGCGCTAGCAGGGGGGCACCTCCAAATGTTACGAGTAAAATACGTTAAATGAGTGTCCTCCAAATTTTGGAGTGAAATGGTAATCTAGTTACCTATGTTTGGCCTTTGGATCATCAATTGGTCAATAATTTGTCCAATTTGGTCTAGTTAAATCCATATGCTATAGTCATCAGGAATTAATCCCATGTCGCACTCAACTATTTGTATACTCATTGGTCCAGTTGTTATCATCATGGGTATTGCATCGAAGGGGGTCAATCCTTCTGGGATTGTAATACACAAATTTTTTGGAGTCAGCACCATCATGGGTGACCACTCTTAGGGCATCGACACCTCACTTTCTCCCTCTGGCCGACTTTCCCTCAACTCACGTAGGACTTTTGGTTGCCCTACTATCTCACCCAGTTTCTTTATACCTCTTTTTACATGTATTGGATTGGAAATCTCCCTTGATTGCTTGCCTATATTGCACCTCTTTTCTTGTTCACTCTTTTGTATGTCTATTATTGGATTGTAACTGGCCGGATAATTTTCTTCCTGAACGGACTTTAATTTTTACAAGGATTCATTCTTTGTCTTCTATCATCGACTATACTTTTACATCCTTTTAATCAAAAAAATTGGTCGAATACCCCCCCATTACCGACCCGACGATTGCTAGTCGTATGCAGTCGGTCTAGAAATGGTCATTGTTTACTTAGAAAGTATTCCCATTGTCGTCTATTAACAATTTCTCCTAGTATTTTTTCTTTTGCTGCTAATTTGTTGAGGTAGGTGTACCCAACGTGAGTCGTGGCTCAACTATATGGTCGGATCCATTCTCAATCGAGAACTTACATAACAATGTTGGTATAGAAAAGAATAAGCCTTCATGGAGGTCGATATAGAATTTAATTTCGACTTCTTCACAATATTTTCTATCTTCTATAGATTGTTTGCCACAAAATTCGTCGCATATCTTTTCGATCCACTCATACAAATTTGTTCTTCCACTGTTATGTAATTTGTTTATCAACAATATTTCATTTTTTTTCAACCTTGCAAATGAATAGAATCCAAAAAAATTTGTATTTCATGGGGACAAATTCTATAAATTTATCATGTGCTTCAATGAATAATTTTTCCCTTGTTTGTGCAATTGTCAATTTATTATGCCTTGCATAATTTTGGACATAGTTTGTTACTTTCTTATCCCACCACTCTCGAATTTATCTTTTGGTTATCATTTAGCCATGCTCATCACAACGTTCATATTATGTACTATCTAAAACAGAACCAATGTTGCAGTCTGAGGGTTTTGGGAAATTACAAGTAATATATAGTTATACATAAAAGAGAGCATTCACATGATACTAACCATAATACAAATAAGAGTAAGTGGGACAACTGTAACTAGATTTTATTATAGATCATACAGTATACAAGATACAATGAACATACATATAATTGGATCTGTCCCACCAACCTATTTTATACATGTTACATTCAATTATTTAGTTACAATTTTCAGGTCAGTCGGCCAACCGACCAACTATACCAACTCGACCATAGTCGGCTGTAGGACCTAGTTGGCCAGTCGACTAGGATCCTCTAATAGTACTACTGAGAAAATAAGTCAATATATTTAGTATTTACATTTCACAATCATGAATATACATCAAATGAATTATTATTTTGGATGTTTTATTTTATTTTTATAATTTTAGAGACATCCCCCTGTTAACCCCCCACCCCCCCAAATTTCCCTAAACTTTGAGGGTGGACTCCACACATCCTGAATGTGTGTTTCCCCACTCCTACGCTTCCCCATCCTAGAAACGTGGGGGAACATTGTTATAATGAATAAATGCATAACCCTAAGGAACAAGAAATTAGTACAAATATTAAATGTGTAATCCAAAGGAATAACAAATTAGTACAATTATTATATCTAAACACAATAGTTAAAATTTAAATTCAATCTTTTTTAAAATATATTTGGTTTTCTAACAATTAGATGAAATTTTAAAATAGAATATAAGAAAATATTGATAGATTATATTTTTTGAAATTACTAAAAAGTGTGGGGCATTAGTAAATAGTAAATGATGCATTTAAATTGCTATAACATACTAGTGCTTTTTGATAAGTTAACAACCATGGTGCAAATATGTGTTATAAACACTGTGTATTTTAACAATGACATCAATGTTACAATTACAATGTATTAATTTGTGAATAGGATGTCATACTTATGAATTTGATAAATTGTAAGCACTGGAGTTATTTTAGAACTAAAAGCACTGATGTTGATACACATAACAATAGCACAGTTGTCATCAATAATATTGTCAATAGTATAGAACAATTTGTTGTGTATAGTAATATAGGAATTGGTATGTATTTGTATACAATATGCACTAGGTGGTTTTTATAAGCTATGCACACTGAGGTGTATGGGACATAGAGTGATCTAGGTGGATACTAGTGGCCACCCACTTGTTCCACTAAGTTACAATGGTTCTATGTCTTCTTGGAAATCTTCAAATGTTTTTTGGGTCCCAAACTTCTAGTGTCCTTTTGAAACCCTAATCTATGTTCTTTGTCCATTTGTGGGCCCACAGGTTTCCATCCCAAGCCTCGGGGGAAGGCATATAATATTACATAGCAGAGCTTCACTCCAAAATAATTTCCTAGAATGATGGTCCGAATAAGCTCAGATGGGGGTACACTAATTTCAGCAATTTCAACCCCAAAGAAGCCCTTGGGCTGGTTACAGGGACTTAGAACATGGAACCTGAAGCCAAATGGGGGAAATTATGGACAAGAGGATGGTGGCCAAAGGTCTCAGTTTTATGTTGGCTCATGATTAAACGACGTATCATACCATGGGATAACCTTCAAATCAGGGGAATCTCTGGTCCTTCTAGATACTGTATGTGTGAGGAGAAAAATGAAACTATCAACCACCCCTTGGATGAATGTAAAGTTGTAGACTCAATCTGGGAAAAAGGAGGGTCCATATTCAAAAGGAACCATCGGCACAAAGGAAGACTGGATTTCATAATTATAGAATGCCCATGAAAGGTTTCAAAAATAAAATTGTTAATCAACTGTGGGAGCTTCTCCCTAGTTTTACAATATGGGAGCTTTGGAAAACCCCCAACAGCCAGATCTTTGAAAACAAAACCTGGAAACAAGGGGACATATGGAATTCCATAGAATCACATCTAAAAGAAACAATTTCCCTACACCAATGGTCGCAAGAAGAATTCACAGTTGAAGCAAATGAAAGAATTATTCTATATGAATTGGGGATTTTTGAATTACCTACCAACAATGCGCTCACCCGAACAGCTCCAACGTCCACTTCTAGCCCGAATTCTTGGATGAGACCAGCAGCTGGATCCTTCAAATTCAATTTCGACAGGGAGGCCAAAGGCAACCTAGGCCCTGCAGGATTTGGGGGGGGCATTTGGAATTCAGATGGAGCTATTCTCAGTTTACTCTGGGGATCAATTAGCAATAGTACAAACAACATGGCTGAGCTTGAAGGACTTATAAATGGATTAACATGGGCGCTGCAAATGGGGAAGACTCCACTGGTGGTGGAAGGGGACTCACAAATTATTATAAACATGGCCTGTCGACTTCAATATGGTGCATCAACTTCTCAAGTCTCAAAGAAATGGCGATGGGAAGGTTGTTTATGTGCTCTCAGGAAAATCCTAGCAGGTCACGAAACCATACTGTTCTCAAATGTGAGACGATAAGGCAACAAGGTGGCGGATGCTCTTGCAAATGTCAGAGTGGGAAGCAGTCGTTCATTCCATGTAGAGAAGCTCGAAGACAATGGAAACAATCAGGAAATATGGCAACGTTGCATGAAATTGGTGGAGGATGATAGGGAAGGAAGTTGTACAATGTTGACTCACCCCAGAATGTGAATGACAGATGGTGATCCATTTCAATGGGAAGGAAACCGGTAGTCTTATCGGCATCAAGCAACGAGCCCATTAATGTCATGATGGTAGATGCGGAAAGTCACTATCTGTCCCGATCGCCAGGTGGGGCTGGTTCACCTCAAGCCTAAACACGCAGAGATGGTACGGTGCACGTGGATGCAAAAGATGGTCCGGACGCCAGCAGATGAGCCCGGAAACCGACGATGCTTTATATCTTCTTGCAGGAATACTTCGCAGGAAATGTGAAGGAAAGAAGAGGAGTCGAACCTGCAAGTATGTGGGTACAGATAACACGTTTGCTATCGTAAGAATGGGGAATTTTGTTGATTTCCGTATCAATTGGTACTCAATGAAGCAGAAGGTGGAAAATCTCTCGTACAGTATGAGAGATTTGATGAAGTGGGGTGAAGGGAAGCAAATTATGGTGATTAAGGCTAAAAGCACGACAGATTTAAGATGCTTTCTCTTATAAGGGAGGATCAGCGATCTATAAATTCGTTCATCCCAAAATGCAAGGTTCCAAGGAAGGTGACGATTCTGCTCCTCTCGAAACCAATTAATACTCTGTGTGTTGTAATAATGCCCCGCTACTAGAGAGTCCACCACCGGTAGAGAGGAAATAGTAGAGGTGAAGGCCACAGTGAGGCTACTCCCATTTCTGGGAATGAATTTCTGCCAACAATAGAAAAATACCCTGCACCATGCCCCTTTAGCTAGGGCGACCAATATATGGTGAAAACGTGAACGACCATTGAGGCCTACATAGACATTAAAGAAATTGATCTCCTCAGGGAGTATGAGGCCCTAAGGGTTCATCCCCTGATGATCAATCCCTTTTGGACCGCTCGTATACTGCTAGCGCGCGATATACAAGCAAAGATTCAGATGGCTCAAGGGATTCAGGATGCCCTAGACATCATCTGGCATGGGCAGCAGGAAAGCTCAGTGGGATTCAAACTTTTGGATCAGATTGCGACGGAGATGCTGGATAGTCAGGGGGACACTCCCACCACCCCGACGAACTCACCGGCAAGTACGTCTGCTAATGTAGGGGACAACTCTTTTCCTTCTCAGCATGTAGAACACCGCCTAGGTCCAAACCAGGTGGTGAGAAGGTGAGGTATATGCTAAGTTACGATCTTCGGTCTTTTTGCGGTATAGGGTATTATTATTTGTGGACACTTTAATATGTTTATGGTATGGTTAATGAAATATATCATCACAGACCATTTTTGTTACGGTCTGATAAGTCTAGGGAAATTAGCAGATCCACTATAGTTATGGTCTGGGATCAGTCCTTGGTTTTGGGATATATCTTGTGTGGCTCAATCTTTCGGCCTTAAGTCGGTAACCTGGTTTTCTACGGCTCTGCACCATGGGTGGACTCAGGTTATGTGCTTTCTCTATAAATATCTAGTCCGGTTCCATCATTCTGAGTGGTTCCAATATCAGGGGAGATTTGGGTTCTAGTAGGAGCCAACTCTATGGGCTCTCGTAATGTAATAGATAGGAATTATTTCCTGTTAATGTTTATATCTTTGGGGACGGCCCTTTGAGGCCTGTTTGTTTCCAGATTGGTGTTGTTAGTGCTGCTAGAAAACTAGGACCATTTGTAATCTGTTTGTACTATCATTTTTGTACTATAATAGAATTCTCCTACTTACTCATAAAAAAAATTTGTTGTGTATAGTAATATAGGAATTGGTATGTATTTGTATACAATATGCACTAGGTGGTTTTTATAAGCTATGCATACTGAGGTGTATGGGACATAGAATGATCTTTGTGGATACTAGTGGCCACCCACTTGTTCCACTAAGTTACAATGGTTCTATGTCTTCTTGGCAATCTTCAAATGTTTTTTGGGTCCCAAACTTCTAGTGTCATTTTGAAACCCTAAACTATGTTCTTTGTCCATTTGTGGGTCCACAGGTTGCCATGGAATTCCCTGGCCTCATAAAGAAGTTGTACTTCTTATTTAGTTACTTCTAACGAGCCATTGTGTGATATAAATGAAAAATATATAAACAAATTGTGCCCTAATTAAGTTAGGTAGCCACCTCGAGGCCCACAAATCCTTTGGGTGCTTCATTTCCTATGGTTAGTATTTTGGATGGTTAGGGTTTTTGCCTCTATGTTTATGATAAAATTGTCAATTTTTTCTCTTTTTAATCAAGTCTTGTGAATGAGCGTAGCTGACACATCTTTCTTCAAAGCTAAGGTACCACAATTAGAGCTAGTTTCCATTTCTTGCAATTTACAATGTTTTTCCATTCCATTCATTAATAGAATTTGAGTTTTATTAGGGTGAATCCATGAAGATCGGTAACACTTTTTTACCAAAAGTGACGGAGAAAATTCATTTTTTTACTCTTTAATTAAATTGAATCCCTCAAAAATCATATATTCCTTTTGAATTTCGACATGCAACAAAAACAAATTGTAGGAAATTATATTGTCTTTCCACCTATATATTTTTTAAATAAAAAAATTAATATGCCAAAATTGTATTTAATGATAGGTTTGTTGTTGTAAATTTCAGCAAAACTTTACAAGTGGATTGTGTGCACGTAAAATAATTTAGTGATAAATGCACTAGGGTGCACATATTTTTGTAATTTATGATGAATTTTTGTTTTCAATACTGGTCATTAAACATTTTAATTGCATTTTGCACACATCTATTTGCACATAAACCTTTCTTTTACTGGTTAAAAAAAAACATTTCAAGAGAATGTGTTAGTCTAGGGCATATAGATTTTTTGAATTTTTTTGTTGTGTACATTTTATGTTGTTGATTTTTCTTTGCATGGATTTAAAGTTGTTGGCATGGTTTTGTAAGTGTGAGTTTCAAAACAAATATATCATATGACCTCAAAAACCTGAAATTATATGCTAATGGATAGACGATTCATCAATGAATCCATTGGTATGAAGTCCACCATCAAAGGTGCATCCTAGGACAATGTTTAGGTCTAGAAAAAAGAGCAAAAAAAATTAGAAAAGGGTGTTAAAATCCTATTTTAAAGCCCTTAATCGAGCTATTAGCTCGATCGAGATTTTATGCACATTTTTTAAATACCTCGATTTAGATTTATGTGTGGTTAAGATAAAAGCTTGATCTAGATTTTAACCATTAAGAACTATATTAATTCAAATATGGAAAACCGACTACTAATTAAAATACCTCGATCAAAGTATTTGAACTAGCAGTTTTTTTGTTATAAAAAATAAGTTACCTAATTTTATCTTTTACTTATATTGTAATAAAAAAATAATTTGGGACATAAAAACAAAATTATAAATACTAGCATAGATCAATATTAAACCTAGATTTATCAAGCACCGAGAGGGATCGAATTTCTTGAGGTGTATTTTTTTTTAATATTAATTTTTTACACATTATGAATAAATTTACACCTCAAGATACTCAAATCCCTCTCCCTCTCGTACTTGATATATCTAGTTTTAAGATGAAATCAATATAATTTTTTTTTTGAATCCCACATCATTTGCGCTTTTATTTCCTTTTTGTGAGAGTTTCATGTTACATAACGTTACAAAATGTTGTGTATTACAACATATCCCCCATACTTGGTTGTAGAGAACCTTGCTACTCTCGGTGCAATAATGCAGGACATCAACTACCATGGGAAAATTTATGATGAGATATCAAAACTATTGGCCATAAACCAGCGTAGATCCAAATCCTAGGCTCTATCAAGCATCGAAATGGATCAAATCTCTCGAGGTGCAAACCTCTTCTTAAGTATCCATTAATTTGATTCAAACCAAAAGACACATATTTTTATTTAAGGTCCACATATAATTTTATTATTATTAAAATTTAATATTATTTATGGCCGCCATATAATATCTTTTATTTTGTTAAGAATGAACATTGCATCATTTCCCCACACATGGTTTTAAAACCATATGCAAGGCCCTCCTACAATCATGGGTTGTTTAGGAGGCCTTGCACATGGTCTTAAAACCATTTGCAAGGCCCTCCTAAACCATGTACAATAAAACCATTGGTTGTTTAGGAGGCATTGCACATGGTTTAAAAACCATGTGCAAAGCCTCCTAAACCATGTACAATAAAACCATGAGTTGTTTAGAATGCCTTGCACATGGTTTTAAAACCATGTGCACATAGTTTTAAAACCATGTGCAAGGCCAACATTGTTTTGCGTTTTTCTCTTGACCCGCATATTTTTTTACGGATAATTAAATTTTTACTTTTTTATTGTTTTGTTAGGTAGTAATATTACAGCATCTCCCCCATATTACATTGTTTTTATGGCCGACATTTATTTGTCCTATTAGAAAATTTATCTTTTATTAATCAAAATAATTTTGCGAAAGTGATATTATTTTTTATTTTGTGTTATAAAATCTCCCCCATAATATTCACTATCACTATTATTTTTTGCCGACAAGTTATAAACGTTACATCACATCACAAGATCTCTCCCATCATATTCACTATCACTATTATTTTTTGCGGACATGTTACAAACGTTAGTAACATTACATCACGTTACAAGATCTCCCCCATACTGGGCTGTAGAGCGCCTCTCGATGCAATCACTAACCACAGGCATTAATTAACGCTAGTTTTTGTTGTGGACCTCATTGGTAGAAAAGTTGTTTTTTTTCTATGATTTAATAGATTTCCTAGGAGAATATATATCTCGGCCCAGGGCGATGAGCTAGGGTTGGAGGAAGCAAGGGGATATTGAGTCTGCAGAAATCGGGAGATCAAAGGTAGGACCAGCACCAGGCTGAGAAGCCAGTTTTGTTAAGTCGGAGTGGTTGGGTGAGCTTTGGGTGGAAGTGTAGGGAGGGCGCATACCCTCCCCCATTCAATCTTGCGGAAATGGTGACAGCCAGGCTTCAGAGGGAAGGACGCAAGGATGGGGAGAGAGAGATTAGGGCGAAAAATGATGGGGAGACAGGCTCTCGTAAGTTGAATATGGGACAGGGTGGATGTCTCCCACAAGCCCAAGTGATCCTATCCCCTTCAGATTCACTCAGATAAGGTAAGGGAAAAGGTATAACTATGGAAGGAGAAATATATGATAGGAAAATTTAGCGGTATATGGTTGAAAGAGAGATATCTGGTGTGATGGATCAAAATTAACTGTAATCCCAAAGGGAAATATGATCTACACCTGGGATCTAAGGGATTATTTACTATAATATTATTCAATCAAGAGGATCGGGACAGGATTCTTGAAAGAGGTCATTATTTCTTTTTCTCAGAAGGGATCTACCTTAGACCATGGAAGGAGAGTTTTAACTTGGAGAAAGAGGATATGAGGGTGTCCCTGGTTTGGATCTGTCTGTTCTCTCTATGATGTGAGTATTGGGATCTGGAGATCCTGCAAGATATATGAAATACGTTAGGGGAATTCATAAAAGTACCAAAACAAACAAAAAAGTAGAGGTACATTGCTTTTCCATGTATATGTGTCTATATGGACCTATCTATAGAGCTTTGTGAATCTATCATCTTGAACTAGGAAGATTAGGAATGGGTGCAACCAATAGATTATGAGCACATCCCATTCAGATGTAGATAGTTCCATGACTATGGCCATTTCAGTTGAAACTATCCTAAGAAGAGCCAGCAACCCCCTCATCTTAACCATCCACAAGGGGTGATGGAGGACAAAGAAGGGTTTTTCTAAATACGTAGTAGGAAGAATACTAGAATGAGCCTGCAACAACAACAAAAAAGGGTCACCAAGGGGAGTTTTGACTAGTAGAAATCCTTTTAAGGTCTTGGAGGAGGGAGGGGGGGCGAAGAGGAGAAATGAGAGCAAGGAGGAAGCCCTGAAATTTCCAAAGGAAGGAGAAAGAGTCGAGTTAGGTAAGTAGAAGGAGCCATAAGAACAGATAGAGGCCATGGAGGAGGATGGAGATGAGGACATGGAATTGGGGGAGTTAGATCTGGATGAAATTGAGAAGGAATGTGAGAAGAAGGGGATGGGGTATGTTTCTAGAACGGAGTTGGAACTCCTCCAAGAAGTGATCATCAAGATGAGAGCCCAGCAACAAATCAAGACAGTGATGGATCCTCAAAAGGGAAGAAAAAGGAAGCAACCATAGGATGATATGAAATGAGGAAGAAAGACAAACAAATGGAGGATAGCATAGGTAGGAGTAAAACTCATAGATTCAAGCCAATACCCAACGATGGTAAGAGCCTGTTTTTAAGTGAATAGAGTAAACCAATGAATATAATATCATGGAACATAAGGGGATGAAACCATCCCTGAAAAATAAAGACAATGTAAAGGAAGTTAAAAAGGGAGAAACCAGATATCCTATTCCTATAGGAGACAAAGTGTAAATTGGAAACACTCGACAAGTTAGGATATAGGGTTTGGAAAGGATGTAAAGATATGGCAGTGGCTGACATGGGGATGATAGGAGGAATGGTGATCCTTTGGCACCCTGAATCAATATTTTTAACTGATTGGAGGGCGTACTGTTTCTCATTGTTAGCAAGTTTCACTATTATAGAATCTGGGGTAAGGGGAACCGTAGCGAACGTGTATGGCCCAAGTGCTTTCCCCCAAAAATCAACTTTTATAAATTTCTTGAGTTGGATAAAAGGTCAAATAGGTGATTGTACATGGATAATGGGTGGGGATTTCAATTTTATAACCTCACTAGGATAAAATAAGTGGGGGAGGAGGATTATGGACAAATTCCATAAATATTTTGGATACTTTGCGAAACAAAGTCAATTGGTAGATATGGATACTAGAAACAAATGGTATACGTGGAACAATTGAATAGGAGGAGTGAACCATGTGGAATCTAGAATAGACATATTCCTTGTCTCAGAGGACATAGCCAGAGGAATAGGAGAAATATCATCCTATGTCCTTCCATAAGCAGGCTCGAACCACTGGCCTATAGGCCTACACTGGGATTGGTCTAACAACCTAATCAGAAAACCCTTTAGATTTGAGCAATTATGGCTTGAACATAAATACATTGAGGCCTTGGTATGAAAATGGTGGTAGGAGATGGTCCCCCCAATGGGGACAAGGATGTATCAATTCTAGTAGAAGCTAAAGGCTCTGAAAGCTAGGATCTGCACATGGAATAAAGAAGACTTTGGAAACATATTCCAAGACAAGAAAAGGTTGATAGAAATCCTATAGGACATTCAAAGAAAAGGTATGGAGAACGGGTGGGGAGAAGAAATTAGATAACAGAGAAATAACTTCTCACTCAGCTTGAAGCCCGGGAAAGAAAAGAGGATATTTTTTGGAAACAAAATTCAAGAAACCAGTGGCTTTAGGAAGGAGAGCAGAACACCAAATTCTTCCATAACACAGTGATCCAAAAATGTCAAAGGTTGAAGATTCACAAACTAAGGAAGATGAGGGGATGACAGGTATAAACTAGGGGGCAGATAGAAGAAGAACTGGTCCAACACTTCATGGGAATCATGATTGAAGATCAAGCTGATAGGAAACAGGATATCAAAAAAATCACCATACTCATACCAAGTGTTGTCACCCAAGAGAATAATGAAATGTTGGTCAAGCCCATCGACCTTTAGGAGGTGGAGAAATATATGAATCAAATAGCACTTGGGAAAGCACCAGGTCCAGGTGGTTTCATGTCCAACTTCTTCCATCACTTTTGGGACCTGATAAAACAGGAAGTTTGGGAAATAGTGGAGGAATCAAGGAAAGATCAGGGAATATTGAAGGATTTTAATGCAACTTTCCTTACCCTCATGCCCAAGGTGGAAGGAGCCAACATTCTTGGAAAGTTGAGACCCATTTTCCCGTGCAATGTTATTTATAAAATCACCTCAAAAGTAATAGCCAATAGACTAAAGCCAATTCTCCCAATCTTGATCAGTCCGAAACAGTCGGGATTTGTTGAAGCAAGACAAATTCTGGATCTAATTATCCTGGTCCATGAAACCATTCATTCTTTGAAGTTTCCAAAAACTAGGCATGTTAGTAAAATTGGATATATCTAAATCTTATCATAATCTCAATTAGAAATACATGAGAGGTATGTTAGGGAATTATGGTTTCAGAAGAGAATGGATTGAATGGACCATGAACATGGTTACTTCTCCATTCTACTCAATCTTGTTGAATGGTTTAACCACCTGAATTATGAACCCAACCCCGGGGATTCGACAGGGGGAGCCTTTCTCCATTCCTCTTCATCTTAATGGTAGAAGGGCTCAATAGGTTAATATAAGACCAATAGTCTAGAAAAGAAATTAGGGGGTTAAATTTCCACGAGGGGATGGACAAACAAACTCATCAGCAGTTCGTGGATGACATAATGTTAATGGGGAAACCTTCAGTCCAAGAAGCATGATCCTTCAAGAGAATTCTGACACTTTTTGCGAAGGCATTGGGGCTAGAAGTCAGCCCAAAAAAATAACAGGCCTTCTTCTTCAACACTCCAAAGGTTTCCCATAGGAACATATTGTGGATCCTTGGATTCGCTAAAGTTTCTCTCCCATCAAAATACTTGGGAGCTACACAAGCAGAAGGGACCATCAAGAAGGTATCTTGGCAGGATTGATAAGATGAGGAGGAAGCTCATGAGTTAGACTATGAGACCTCTAAACATCCCAAGTCACTTGGTCTTAGTTAAAGCAGTCCTACATGTGATGTTGGTATACCTCTTTTCAGTTCTATCAGCTTCGAAGGTGATTATTAAGGAAATTCACGGTCTTTAAAGAGCTTTCCTCTGGGGGGGGCAAGGAAGAGAAATCCAAATTTTCCCTGGTGGGGTGGGATAAATTATGTCAGCTTAAGGATAAGGGGGTTTTGGGAATTAGGGACCCAGAGGTGGTGAGAGGGATTCAAGAAGCAAAGATTTGGTGGAGATGGTGTAACCAAACCTCGGAGACGTGGGATAAATTATGGCATGTGAAATATGCACGAGATAAGTTAACCTGTGACTTGATCAAATTCAATGAAGATAAGGTTGGGTCGCACATATGGATGAAGGCCCAAAGAGATAAGAAACTGGTGAAAGACCATGATTTTTGGGATATTAGAGATGGTTGGGTAGTGAAATTCTAGGATGACTCATGGAATCAATGTCAAAAATTAGGGGAAGATCCTAGATGGAAATCCATAAGGGAAAGTGGTCTAAGAGAAGGAAAAACCAAGGTATGGAAATATTGGGTGAAAACAAACTTAGGTGATTATAGGAAATGGTAGGAGTAGGAGTGGTGGGAAAGAATAACAATTAATGAAGAAACTACAACCATCTTGGGTGTTCTTAGGGAAATATATACCCATAGGTAGGTAGAGGTGGACAAGCTAAGATGGGGTTACTTGCCAAAATAATTTTTCAGCATCAAAGAAGCATACGACATCATGACAAGAGTAGGGGAAGAGAGGGAAGAAATATGGTGGAAGGTATGGAATATGAACCCATTTCCAAAAACGACCACCTTCAGCTGGCTGGTCTTAAAATGAAGGATTTTGACGGGGGATAATCTCAGGAAGAGGGGGATTCATGGCCCCTCTCAATTCCCATTGTACTTTAATGAAGAAGAAAGCATGAGTCATCTCTTGGATAGTTGTACCTTCTCCTCATCTCTATGGGATAGGGGAGAAATGGTATTCCATAAAAGTGACAGAATTAGGGGACAACCAAACCTAACCCTCAAATAATGGAACTTAAAAGAGTTCAAAAACCCAATCCTGGGCATGTTATGGATGATGTTCCCAGGGATATTTTTATGGATTTTGTGGAAGGAGAGAAACAGTCATATATTTAGGGATAAGAAGTGCAGCAGAGAGGGATTTTGGAAGAGGTTAGTCCATAACCTTCAAGAGACGGTTCAGAGAAAGACACGGGGAGAGAGGGACAAGGACCTCATAGAGGTGGAAGCTCATATAGCTGCTGGATGGGAGATAGGAAAGAATGAACTTGATGGGTTGTGGAAAAAAACCCAGTATATCAACCATCCATCCAAAACATTTGGTCTCCTCTGCAATCAGGGTCTTTAAAAGTCAATTTCGAAGGAGAGTCAAAGGGACACCAAGGAGCTACTAGATATGGCACCATTTGCAGGGATGCAACAGTGGGTATTATGAAAATATACCATGGCTCCATCGGGGCTGATACTAACAAATATGCTGAGCTGGAAGGTCTTATCCAGGGCCTTAGGCTGGTTTCAAGAGAGGGTTGGTTCCCAGTTACTATCGAGGGAAACTCCAACATCATCATCTATATGGTGAAAAAACTATCCATGGTTCAGTCAGTGGAAAAAGTCACCACCAGTTGGTGTCTTCTGAGAAGAATGGAAACTTTGAGCTCTCTTATTGCCACCTAGTCTTCCTTGTCATTTAACTATGTCAATAGGGAAGCCAATAAGGTTGTTGAACTCATGGCCAATGTAGGGGTGGGTAGAGTCTAGGACCTAAGGGTTGGAAAACTGGACGATTTTGAGAGAGAAGAGTGGGTGGACCAATGTAGACACCTAGAGAACGTGGATCATGCAGTGATAGGACAAGTGAGAGAGAGCATACAAGTGACTCTTAGCCATGACAGTTGGAATTAAAGGGACATGACAGACATGTCAGGAAACCTACAACAATCATAGAACAAGGATGGGGAAAGGTCTACCTACTTTCGCCCAGAGTACAAAAAGTATAGTGACGAACGGATGAAGAGATATGAGAGGGATACAATCCATCCCCCACACTAGGTAATTAAGATCTCCATCATGCAAAAAGTTGGTATCAGCACAGAAATCAGATGTAGAAAGGATGGGACGAGAGATGTAAGGTGCCACCTAGTTATAACAATTATGGGATTTCCTGCTTTATTACATAGCGAAAGACGAGGCCTTTCTATTCGCACTTTCATGTCCACCTCTATTAAGGTAAAATTTTTTACAGATGATGAGCACTCTGTAATGTCCCAAATTTTACATTGGGTCACAATGGCCAAATCACATTTTTCATATTCATGAAAGTTGTCAAAGGGATGCTAAAAGTCAAATAATTGCCAAGGTGGAAAATCAGCTTGGGGGTGGAAGCTTTGAGATTTGGAATAAGGGGGATAGTAAATGATGTTTAGACATTAGAAGGACATAAATATTTAATAATGTATCTTATTAAATAAATATAAGAGAAAATGGAAGTGACAATGGAGCATGAATACACATGGAGACTATGGGGCCCACACTAGCTAGAATTCCTATGTTAAATGGTATCTTTCTCTTGAAAATTTGAATATATGGGAAGTATAATGTTTTTGTATGAATTATAATGTTAATATACTTGTCCATATACTTCATAGGTCTAATTTTGGATGAATTGTAACTTACATGGGAGAGGAAGAGCCAAATGGGAGTTTCATGGACACTTGGCTAGATTCCTCTTACATTTATGACATCTATGACACCAATGATGGAGATTCTATGACAATTGTGACACAAGTCAGATCTGAAGGCTGAAATACTGACATAATGACATGTCAGGACTGAATATAGCATCTTATATGTCTAATTTGGGAGTTGGAGAAGGCCAAGAGGCTCCTACTCAAATTTGGGAGAAGAGGGAAGGTGAAGAGAGAGGCCACATGGCATAGCATGAGCAACCACACCAATTCGACTTGGATTTGGTTTATGGATGGATTTGGAACATTAGAAGGATAATAGTGTTTATAAAATTCAGGGATCATCCATGAGATGAAGATTTTTCTCATTTGTGAAATTGCCATTTGTGAATTGTGAGAGCTAGTGGATGACTAGTTTTCTTGCTTAAGCCAATTTCGAGGGTGAAAGATTCCCATCCTAGTTGGTGTTTGGAAAGGAAACTCAGGTATTTCATGGATATTTAATGGAGTCTCATTTGCAGGTTTAAGCTACAGGAAATCACGTGGATTCTTCTATTGCAGCACTCTCTCTCAACTCTTTCCAGTTTTCACACCATATTCATGCCAATGGAGGGATTGCGCTTTGGGTGAGCTATTTATCTCTTTGGGGAAGATTATAATGCCAATTATATTATGTGCTGATGTATATTCTATATATTTCATGTTCAGAAGACTCTCAGGTCTAAATACCCAAAATAATTAATGTAAAAATGTTGAACAATGAAGAAATAGTGTCATTTCCCCACTATCTTGTTGTGAACCATTGTAATGCTGATGATTTCGAATTGGGAGAGCCTTTAATTGTCCATTTATGATTGTAATCAGTTAAATATGATCCGTTATTAATTCTCAAAAAGTTTCAAGTCGAAATTCCCAATATTTCTATGTCAAAATGACTTTTAATGAGCAAACAATGACCATTTCCACTCCATTTTGATATATGCCATGGTAGTGCTTATTATTTCGAAAGGAGGAATGTATATCTGATAAATTTATGATGTATGGACTTTAATTAATGTTTATTTCAAGTCTCATGTTCATTACTTAAGCATTGGAAGCCATTTTACTCATTTTTATTGCATTGGGAGAAGATTTGGTGCAATTTCCCCAAGGGTCAAAATTGTGACTTGGGAGTTGTTTTGGAAAGAGTCATGACAGCATGTATAAACTGAACCATGACACATATGATAATTTGAAAATTTACCTTACACATACCCATCCTCTTTTCAGAAATTCAAGTGACTTTGGGATCATTTGTGAAGCCATTTTCGACAATTACCCAAGGGGAATTGGAGCCCCAATTTGCTAGTAAAGACTCCTACTTTGAACAGAACATTAAACAAGTTTGCAGAAGTAATTGGGAGGTAAAAAAAATACATTAAAATGATATTTACTTTATATTATCATTCATGTACCTTCATAGAAAATTTGGAAGCATTTGGGTCAATTTGGAGGTCTAGACATCAAAACTAGTTAAGGTCAAAATTGGGGAAAAAGTGAAATAATTGGTCATTTAATAAAATTTTGAAAAAAAGGACATTACACACTCTCAAAATTCAAAACGAACTAAATCTATTTTTATAAGGCCGCATGATCCTACTAGACATTTCCTTACAGTCACAAAGATGGCGTCGAAGAGGCAAGTTAGTGTTGGATCCGGTTTGGTGTCAGGGTCTAGGGGCCGAGGAGGGAAAGGATAATTGGTAGCTGAATGGGAGGAACTTGGGGAAGAGTTAACTAGGGTCAATACCAATCCAGAGTTGCGACCACTTTCTTCTGGGAGCATATCCCTCTAGTGGTTCGCGATGAAATTGAGGCTATCGAAAAGGATTTGTGGGAGGAGGTTCAGAAAATTCCCATGGAGGAAATTCACTCAGAGGTGGAAGAATGGGTGATATACCCAAGAACCACTATGGGTAGGCTATCATCCTATGACAAAATTCTCATGGTGTACTAGGTCATGAAAAATATCATGGCTCATGTAGCCATGGATGGAGAGGGAAAGCGCCAGGGAGACCATGATCCAGTTCAGGCTTGAGAGGAGCATCACCAGGATGTTTGTCTGATGTACCGGAAGATAGATCTTATTGCAGCTAATATGGGATTGAAATTTTATGCCCTTAATCTGCAGATGGATGAAGCCGGATGCACCAGTAGAAGCAGGAACCAGTGTAGATAAGAGGGGAAGGATGCAGATCCAAAGGAGCTAAAGGAAGAAGGGAAGGGTAAAAGCATCGAGTTGGGAAGTGTAGGTGGTGAGGACCATGGTCAAGTGCCTATTTGAATCAAAGTGAATAAATAGTGTAATTTTCAGTGTTTTTATGCATCTTTAAGTGTTTTTAGATTAGCCCAGTTAAAGAGAGGACAAGATCCATTTTTTGGAGCCCCACCCAATGTAGTATGGAGATGTTTTTTGTTTTGATTTCTATAAGTGCATGCTGAACCTGGCACTCTGCAAGAGCGATATGTAACCAATTATTATTAGTAATATATTTCCTTTTATTTACAAAAAAAATGTTGTTTTTTTTTCTTAATGATTTATGGCCCATGGTTTGGGTATACCATGGTGAATTTTCCCGTGGTATTTGGAGTAGTACATTATATTTATGTTAATAGAGTAAAGTTATTAGATTAAAGTGAAATAATAGAGTAAAGTGAAATAATTATCAACTATCAAATAAAAATATAACTATTAGAAAAAGAATATTAATTAGCAAAATATTGTTTTTACCATAACTTTTAATTTTTTATGTTGACAATTTTTTTAAATTACTTAAAAAATAATATTTTTACTATAACATATATTTTTATGTTGACAAATCTCTCGATGGATCTATCGAGGGTTTATCTTACCTTCCATGGTTTATCTCACCTTTCATTGATCTCCAAAGCTCATTCGAGGGTTATTTAATCCTTTGTTCAAGCTCTTTGAAAATTCTTTATCATGGGATTAACTAAACCCTTGATTGATATTTTGAAAGGTTGATTAAAGGATTAAATAACCCTTGTTTAGCTCATGTTTTAGGAAATCCATGCCCACATCTTGCCAAAAAGTGTTACCCATCTTCATGGGAACACCATTGACCATTGTACGCTCTGCAAAATATTTGTGTATGTTTCCAATTTTATACTATTGCCTTCATTTCATTCTCTAAATAGTTCATATCATAGAAGTGCAACAGTGTATTCATAAGGATAATTAAAATTAAGCATCTAATACCTAATATAAGCACCGAGTGAAAAATGTACAAATTTTAGGGACTAGACTTCTGCCTTTTTTAATGTTATGCATAAATGTGCCATAATGTTTGGCACATTTATTTGTAGTTTGGACATGTACATATTCTTCGAAATCCTCCACTATAATATATTCCCATCTAAATTCTTTTAATGATAATGCACTTCGTTATAAGCTCCAACAAAACCTAAGTTACTAATAGCATAAGTTAACAGCATACGTTTTAATGAAGATTTTTCTGATAATTTAGCTCAATTTCAACACAATCTACTAAGAAGTGTTTTTCTTTTAGTATACAAATATATCTTAGTAAACTCTTAATATTATTACAAAATATGGCCCAATTGAATCTTAATGTTGTTACAAAAATCCATCTCAATACCCATTCTCCTCTAAAGTATCAACTACACTTACAAAGGCTCGCCGAGAACTCGATCCTTCAACTTCATTTTCTTACATTGGCTGCTATGAGACCCTTCATTGTTCTAACCTATTTTTTATGAAGTATATCCTTCCCTTTCTCTTCTCTTTTATTTTTGTGAGTGTCATTGGGAGAATTGTCTTTTCCTCAAAGTTAAAACAATGCATCCCTCTCATTTAATCTCTTTGTGAGTTCAACTCTACGAACTTGATGGAAATAATTTCTATAACTATAACCAATGATTTGGGCCCCTTTTAACTTATCGCCAAATTTGAGGGTATTTCCTCTATGTGCATTCACACTCATTAAATGTGGGAAGGATTTATGGTCGATGTTACAATTGTAACAACTTCAAATTTCCAAAAAAAAAAATTGTTATGGAGGGTCTAGATCAATATAAGACCTAATCTGGTTTCACATAGCTTCTAAGAAATAATATAAACCCTACATTCCATTATCAACCTAAGACTTAGCCTACAACGAAAAACTATAACACTGATACTTAATAAACTCAATTATGATAACTCCATTAACTTAAACATGTAACACTATACTAGTATACAGGTTTACTCGTTTCAAAAGTTAAAGTGTCATTCCTGCCTTGTCATATTTACATTTTGTGTGCTTATCTTGTATAGATTCGTCATGTTTTTAACATTTTCAACCCTCTCCTTACTAACCCTATTTTGATGCTAGGGTTACAGGGTTATAGGGCTTACTTAGCTTTAACCCTCTCCTAGGCTAATCCTATGTATATTGTTTAAATATGTGGATGAAGAATGTTATTCTGGTTATTAACAAGGTTACGGCATTTTATTTGTTGTTTGAACCTGGGGTGCTTTACTGTAGGTTTCAGTTAATAAATTACTTGGTATCATTTGGCCTTACAGGCCTCGAATGCTCAACTTGTCTTAGATAGGGAATTTTTTTTGATATTATGGTAAATTCTAAGCCACTATTTGTTAAAAGAAAATGTTTTAACCCTAAATCATTTTCCTTTTGTAATGTTAAGCATTTCAGCCGTGTGAAGTTGATACTGAATATTTATTACTATTCCTAAGTATTTTTACTTGATGGGTCTCGAACTCTCGGTTGGAAGTCATAGAGTTTCAAATCTAGCTCTGATGTTTTGTTGGCAGGTTACAGTTATTTTTTTATTTACGACTTCACTATGATTAACTATAGCAAAACCCTAATTGTAAAAAGAATTAGTTGTTTGGTTAAAATTGATGATAGTTTTGTTAAACCTCTTGGTTAATTATGTATAATTTTATAAGAAAATAAAGGAATGCTAACCATGTATAATACTTGATGTTAGGTGAAGATATATATGTAGTAAAATAATAAGGGTTCTAAGTAATTATGATTCCTACTATGGAAAATTGTTTAAGGAGTAGAATTCATCTTAACTTATAATACAGGAAAAATAAAACTTTCCTACTTTGTTTCGAAAATAATTAATAGTCTAGAATATTTTATCATTCATGAAATATTTCAAAATATAAACAGAAACAATTTTAAAGATAAAAAATGCAAGACAATATAGAACCTGTTAACCTTAGAAGTGGACAAACATCCAAAGAAGACCATTCATCCCAACCGTCTCCTGAAAGCAACCAAGATTACTTTCTTTAGGACCCCCGAGCCTGTTCACTGAACCACCTAGACAAAGATACTATGTTGAAGTATGTTCTTTCCTTTCTGTAACTTAGTAGTCACACTTGCAGTCAATATTCTAGCAATTCACTTTAGTTCTCCCCTCATCGAATTCCTCTTGTGTACCTAACTTTTTAGTTTGCAACAATCCACAAGGTTCTAATATCTAGAGTGTAGTGAGCCTCCTGCTCATTCAATGGGTATATATGTGCTTGCCTAGGTCTTTGGGTCATTTTTTCAATTTAATGATCCACCTGCTCAACTCCTCCTTTCTTGGGAACATTACCACAATTATAGGAAAGTTGCCTCCTGCATCAGGTAGAAAGTGAATGTTGTTGCTACTATTTGTCATTTTTTCCTTCTACATCATATCATTCCTCCTAGTGGTTCAGTAAACACTCTTCAACAACATAAAAATTTACAATTAACTTTTAAAGTAATGTCTTTCCACAACATAAAACGTTTTTTAGTTCTAGGTGGGTTACAAACACCCCCTCTTAAGTTCAACAACATCCTCGATGTTGCTTAAATATCATATGAGACTTCCTGGAACAAAATTGGATATGCTTCCCGCATATGACTCTCCAATTCCCAAGTTGCCTCATCTGGACTAAGGTGCTTCCATTGCACCTTTACTTGTCCAATGGTGCAATTGTAGAGAAAACATTATCTCTTTTCAAGGATAGGATCTAGTTCCACCTGAAAATCTCCTTCTGGTTCTACCTAGATATCATTCCAATCGATTACATGAGTAGCATCATATACATACTTTTTCAATATAGAAATATGAAATACCTTATGTATTTTGAGATTAGGTGGAAAATCTAACTAGTAAGCCATCGGTCCAACTCTTGACAATATTTCAAATGGTCCACAATACCAGGGTGGTAATTAAGCACAACTCCCCAACTTAAAGGAGTTTTTTTGGGGTTTTACCTTGACAAAAACATGCTCACCTACTTGGAAATATTTCTGAGTTCTTTTAAGGTATGCATGACTCTTTTGTCTGTACTGTGCAATTTTCAAATTGCTTTGTAACTGTTTCACTGTTAGTTCCATTTCTTTTAACAAGTCGAGTCCTAACATTAATTTGTCAACCAGATTACTCCATGAAATGGGAGTATTACATTTCCTACCATACAGTATTTCAAAAGGACTAAGTTTAGCTGAAGCTTGATAATGATTGTTATAAGCAAGCTCGACTAAGTGGAGATATTCTTCCCATTTCTTTGGATGATCCCTAACATACATCCTTAACATATCTTCTAAAACTTGATTTACTCTTTCTGTTTGTCCATTTGTTTGTGGATGATAAGAGGTACTAAAATTTAATTTAGTGTCCACTAATTTAAACAATGACTTCCAAAAATTACCAGTAAACTTAGGATCCCTATCAGAAATTATCATCTTAGGAATTCCATGGAAACGAAAAACTTCCTTCATAAAAATATCAGCAATGTTAGAATCCTTATAAGTACTTTTAACGGGTATAAAATGAGCTTCCTTGCTAAGTTTGTCTACCACTACCATCACATAATCATTTTTCTTTTGATTTTTAGGCAGTCATGTTATGAAATCAAGGCTAAAAATTTCTCATTTCCAATCTGGGATTGGTAATGGTTGTAATAGACATGCTGGGTGTCGATGCTCAGCTTTAACCTGCTGGAATTCTATACACCTAGCTATATATTCAGCCACTTGATTTTTCATATTGGGCCAGAAATAATATTTTCTTAGCATTGTTATCATCTTTTGGTAACCAGGATGTCCTGAGTAAGGACTCTTATGTACTTCATCTAAGATCAACAATTTAATTTCTAGTACATTGGGTGCATATAATCTGTTTTTATATAGCATTAAACATTTTTCATTCAAATTGAAATATGTTTTTGTACTTTCAGATTCATTTTTTGTAACTTTTCTCTTAAATTTTGATAATTTTTATCCATTTTTACTCTGTTTTCAAACTTATCGTCTAATTCTGTTTTATAGTTGCTAACAATGGCTATAAAATTCATATTCGCATTTCTTCTTAAGGCATCATCCACCTTAATCTCCTTTCTTTTTATATGTTTGATCTCGAATTCATATTCACTAAGGAAAGCTAACCATCTTGCTTGCCTTGCGTTCAGATTTGGTTGATCAAACAAGTATTTTAAACTTACGTTTCCAGACATTAATAAAACATTTCTACCGATTAGATGATGGAGCCATTTTCAAGGCATGTATTATGGAAGCCAACTTTAAATCCCAGGTAGCATAATTCTTTTCATGTATTTTTAAATTTCTTGATTCATATGCTATTACATGACCTTCTTGTGTTAACACTCCACTTAGTCCCTCATTGCATGCATACAACAAAGTCCTTATTTGGATCTGTTATTTTTAAAATAGGTGCAGTAGTAAATAATTCTTTTAACTTTTTAAAGCTTTCTTCACATTTTAAATCCCATACAAATCTTTTTCCCTTTTTCTGTAACGATGTTATGGGATTCACGATCCTCGAGAATCCTTCTATGATTTTTTGATAATAATCTGTAATCCCCATGAACGATCATACATCTGATACATCCTTAGGAACAAACCATTCCATTATTTCTCTTATTATATCAGAATCCATTGATATCCGTTCCTCGGATATCACATGGCCTGGATATTTTATTTTATCTTTAAAGAATTCACGTTTACTGACTTTAGCGTACAATTTGTTTTATCTTAAAACTTGTAATATTATCTGTAAATGATCATCATGTTCTTATTTTTTTTTGAATAAATTAGTATGTCATCGATAAAGACAACTACAAATTTATCCAAATACTTACTTAAGACATTGTTCATTAAACACATAAAAGATGTTGGAGTGTTCGTTAACCCAAATGGAATAACTACAAACTCATAATGCTCGTAACGTGTTCTGAATGCAGTTTTAAATATATCTTCATCTTTAATTCTGACTTGGTGATATCCAGATCCCAAGTCTATTTTCAAGAATATCGTTTCTATGCGTATTTGATCGAACAAATCATCTATGTGGTGCAAGGGATATCTATTTTTAATTATCATCTTGTTTAACGTATGATAATCTATACATAAGTGTAAGGTACCGTCTTTCATTTTAACAAATAAGACAGGTGCTTCCTAAGGGGATAGACTTGGCCTTATGTAATTTTTATCTATTAAATCCTATAGTTGTAGTTTTAATTCATTAAGTTCTAGGATATTGATATGGTAAGGAGCCTTTTAATTAGGTACAACTCCATGTACTAATTCAATTGTAAAATCCAATTCTCTTTTCAGAGGTAATCCTAGAATCTCTTCCGGGAATACATCTAAAAATTCTTTTAAAATTGGTATATCATCAATTTTTAATTTATCTTCTTTATTCTTGTGTTCATCATTCATTACATGTACATCAAAAACTTTTCAACCTTTACATATAGACTATTTCATTTCTAAACCTGAAATTTGTCAAACATAAACTTTTCTAGGTATTCCTTTCACTATAATTGTTTCTCCTTTTTCATCTAAGCATGTAAATTTTTTCTCAAAACAAATTAAAACTACTCTATGTTTTTCCAGCTAGTCCATACCTATTAAAACATCATATGATCCTATAGGTAATACATTTAATTTCACTTGAGTTTTGAATTGACTCATAAACATTTCACAATCTTCAACATAACTAACTACCTTTCTCTTGGTTCCTGTAGCTAACTGAACCAACCAACTATTTTCAAGCTTATTTAAATGCAATTTACAACTTTTTGCTATACTAGGTGACACATAGCTTAAACTAGCACATGGGTCTATCAAAATAGAAACGGGTTTGTTCTTTATCATCCCTTATATTTCCACCATAGATGTTTGGTGATCATCTTGTCAATTCTCCAAAGATGCATTAATCCTGGGCCTCTCGTTTGCTACATCACCAATAGTTTCTTCTTCCTATATTGTATGCACATTGCTGAAATTCCTCTTCCTGTTTGGACAGTCCTTCGCATAATGAGGTCCCTGACATTCCCAACATTTTAAAGGTTCTCTTTGTTCATTATTTTTACCATGATTGTTAGGTATGTCTCTGTTCTTTGTTGTTGTAAAATTCTAATGTGTATTACTTTTAAATTATGTCCCCTGATAAGTATTCTTAGAATAGTTTCGGGAATTATTTCTGAAATTTCTATTGGAAATAAAGCCTTTTCTTCTTTGTTCAAAATTATTTGTTCTTTTAACCTTCCATTTAGGTACACCTTCTCTTTTATTTATTCTTTGTTTAGAACAAAAATTATCCTTCCTCATTGCTTCCTCAAGGGTTTTTGGATTGGCGTATTCAATTATGTCCTTGAAGCTAAAGGGTAAGCAACTCAGAAACCTTTGTATCTTAGGCTTTTCATCGATGATATAAGGTACGTATCATAATAAACTTAAAAATTTACTACTTAGTTCCTTCATAGACATTGAACCTAGATTAAGATCGTAAAATTCCTTATCCCTTTCTTCGTAATATTGTTCAGACAAAATTTTTCTTTTAAAGTATTTCTTAAAAGTCCTCCAAGTTACATACTTTTCTCTAATATTTTTCACTCTTTTTATATCCTGCCACCATATATCAGCTTTTCCCGTTAAGTTTTAAATATTCATTCTAGCTTTCAACCTGTCTGAGTAATTATAGATTTGAAAATACTTTTTCATCCCTGATAGCCATGCCTCGACTTCTTCTCCTTTTTCCACCTCACCATTAAACATAGGGGGTTTTATCTTCTTAAAATCTCCTGAAATTTCTTCGTAAGGTTTATATTTTCTCTTTTTTGGGTTGTTGTCGTTATCACTACTTTCACTGGAATATTTATGTTTCTCTTTGTGTGACCTAACATTAATTCCCAAGGAGGAATTACTTTCATTATCATAGAATTTTAACTTTTTACCTTTATGCTTGTAGGATATAGTTCCAAATTCAGTTTCAAGTTCTTTTCTTTTATCCTTTACTCCATTATGTAATTTATCGAGCAATATTTGATTTAATTATTTCTATGCTCTTAGGATTCTTTCATTATCTTCCTTAACATTCTGCAGTTTAGCATGCATTTAAGTCTTGTACAGTTTGAAGTAATTCAGATGGTTGATTATTTAGTTCCAAGTATATATTATCTCGATTATTTTGTTCATTATGATGTGATCCATCCTCAGCAGATGCCTCTACTCCTTCCATTTCCTGTAAAACAAAAATTTATATTTATGTAAAGAAACAATTTTTAAACATAAGTCAGTATTTTGTTTTCCTGTTTTTGTATTGAGCATGCGAGTTGAGCCAAACTTCATGCCCATTGTTTGAAATCCGTGCTCTGATACCACATGTAACAACTCCAAATTTCCAACAAAAAAAAATGTTATGGAGGATTTAGATCAATATAAGACCTAATCTGGTTTCAAATAGCTTTTAAGAAATAATATAAACCCTACATTCCATTTCAACCTAAGACTTAGCCTATAAGGAAAAATTGTAACATCGGATACTTAACATTTATTGAATTATGATAACTCCATTAATGAAACATGTAACACTATACTGGTATACATGTTTACTTGTTTCAAAAGTTAAAGTGTCACACCTGCCTTGTCATATTTACAGTTTGTGTGCTTATCTTGTATAGATTCTTCATGTTTTTAACATTTTTAACCCTCTGCTTACTAACCCTACTTCGATACTAGAGTTACAAGGTTATAGGTCTTACTTAGCTTTGTAGGCTAATGCATTGTTAAAACCTTGTATTATTGCAGGTATTTTCAAAAGACGATTATCCTCCTTGTGTTTCTAAACAACTAAAGAGCCAAAGGTAATAAGTACCAAGGTGACCCTAACATGGCTAAAGGAAAAACTAAAAGTTGAAAGATGATTTTTGCACCGTAACTATGAAATGGTCATTGTATACTATGCTTGACTTAGCTTAACTTATTTATACCATGGATTTGTCATGCTATCGAAATCATTTTAAACTATAGAGAGTGGGTGTCAAAACATTGATCCACGTGGGTGTGGGTGTAATAATTAAGGTACCGACGTGAAAGGGCTTCGTGGTGCCATCCAGCTGTAAAAAGGGTTAAACCCCTAATGAAAGATCAAGGGTTTAAACTTCTGCTTTTTATTTTTTTCTGCGTTGTGGGACTGGTGGGGAGAGTTGAAGGCTCTCGGCCCTTCTAGCACTTGACTTTGCAAACTCTGACATCACACTCCAGCATTATTTCATCACCACATCAACAGTCTTGACTCCATGCTTCGGCTCTTCGCAGAGAAATCATCGTTGAGGTAAGTTTTCTCCTTCACATTGTTTTGTTTTTAGTTTGCAGCAATTTTATGTTATAATGTCAATTCCATAAGTTTAACCTCCATTTGATGTTTGACTAGCAGGGATTCTCATTGGTTGCTAAACGTTGAAGCTTGGTGTGTAGAGCTTGGGTCGAGGGTACCTGGCGTAAAAAATGGTTTTGGTAAGACCTATGAGCCTCAAACCCTACATTCCTTGATAGTCTATGGTGTGAAAAGATGTAACAAAGTTCCTTTTCTCGTTTAGCTTCATGTGGGAGATACCAGGGTTTCTACGAGCCCCTTTCTGTTTTGATGGTAAACGCTCTTGTCTACAACGTTAATGGTAGTGAATAAAATGTGTTTTTTTTAAAGCCTTCTGGCTGTGATAAGGGTTTACACAGGGTTTAAATTTTTAACCTCCATTTTTTTACATACCATGGAGTTTGTGAGGAAAATGTATTACGGTCGTTTGTAAATATTGAATTCTTACTGTAAAATTTTGGTGAAGTTTATAAGAAAAATACAGTTACTGCGATTTTTATTTTGTGTAAAATCCTTCGAAACTCTCGATACTATTCGGGTATATGTTATTTGTTTATTAGCACTACTATGTATATTGTTTCAATATGTGGATGAAGAATTCTATTTTGGTTATTAACAAGGTTACGACGTTTTCTTTGTTGTTTGAACCTAGGGTGCTTTGTTGTAGGTGTCAATTCATAAATTACTTGGTAACATTTGGCCATACAGGCCTCGAACCCTCGACCTGTCTTAGATTGGGAAATTTGTTTGATATTATGACAAATTCTAAGCTACTATTTTTTTAAAGAAAATATTTTAACCCTAAATCGTTTTCCTTTTGTAACGTTAATCCTTTTGGCAGTGTGAAGTTAATACTAAATATTTATTATTATTCCTAACTATTTTTACTTGATGGGTCTCGAACCCTCGGCTGGAAGTTGTAGCGTTTCAAATCTTGCTCTGATGTTTTGGAGTAGGGATTGAAATGTCGAGATCTCTAATTTCCGAACGCAGCTCCTCTTTACTCAATCTGCTACTGCGTAATGACCATCTTCAAACAGGTTATAGCTCTTTTTTTTATTTAGGACTTCACTATGATTAACTATAGAAAAACCCTAACTGTAAAAACAATTAGTTGTTTGGTTAAAATCGATGATAGTTTTGTTAAACCTCTTGGTTATTTTTGTATAAATTTATAAGAAAATAAAGGAATGCTAACCATGTATAATACTTGATGTTAGGTGAAGATATATATGTAGTAAAATAATATTGGTTCGAAGTAATTACGATTCCTACTATGGAAAACTGTAATTCATCTTAACTTATAATTTACAGGAAAAATAAAACTTTCCTACTTTGTTTTGAAAACAATTAATAGTCTAGAAGCTTTTATGATTCATGAAATCTTTCAAAATATAAACAGAAACAATTTTAAAGATAAAAAATCCAGGACAATATATAGAACTTGTTAACCTTCGAAGTGGACAAACATCAAAAGAAGATTGTTCCTCCCAACTGTTTTTTGAAAGCAGTCAAGATTACTTGCTTTGGGACCCCCGAGCCTCTTCACTGAACCACCAGGACAAAGATATTGTGTAAAAGCATGTTATGTCCTCTCTGTAACTTAGCAGTCGCACTTGCAGTCAATATTCTAGCAATTCACTTTAGCTCTCCCCTCATCAAATTCCTCTTGTGTTCCTAACTTTTCAGTTTCCAAAAATCCACAAGGTTCTTATCTCTAGAATGTAGTGAGCCTCCTGCTCATTTCATGTGTATATATGTGGTTTTCTAGGTCTTTGGGTCATTTTTGCAATTTAATGAGCCACCATCTCAGTTCCTCCTTTCTTGGGAACATGACCACAATTATAGGGAAGTTGCCTCCTGCATCAGCTAGAAAGTGAATGCTGGTGCTTCCATTTGTCATTTGTTCCTTCTACATCAGATCATTACTCCTAATGGGTCAGTGAACACTCTTCAATAGTCCTCTTTGGATAGATGTCTCTTCTCTTAATTATTAAATAATAAAATATTCAATTACAGTCATCTTTGACCATCCTTGGTCAACAACATAAAACTTTACAATTAACTTTTAAAGTAATGTCTTTCCACAACATAAAATGTTTTTTCAGTTCTAGGTGGGTTACAACAATGGTCTCTTTCCTCATCTTTTCACGATCTATTGCTTAGAAAATTACCCATTCATTATTTATCTTTTATACTTTTTATAGTGTACTTTATCAACCAACACTTATTATTTTGAAGAGGCGCATTTTATAGCTCAATGAAGGATGTGTAACACTTTTCGTGCTCATTGTGGAACTAACATGTGTCTTTTATGAAAAAGAATAAAATATTATAAAAATAACATGTCAGCTCAAATTACAATTAAAACATTTAGAACAACATATATATAAAACTACACAAATTAGATAATTTAAAATCCTAAACATTGCATTATACAAGAAGAGTGTAAATGTGGAGGAAGAGTTTGCACCTCGAAAGATTTGATCACTTTGGGTGCTTGGTAGATCCCCTTTTAACATGGATCTATGATGGTATATAGTATTGTTTGATTGGGCCTAATGATTAAGAACATGTGTTTCTTCCTATGAGTTGTAGGGTATGTGCATAGGGGATCCCTTGTCTCACCAAATTGGTCTCTAACTTTAAACCTTAAATTTAAAAATATATTCTATTGCTTCATAAAACCATCCAACTTAATCTTTATTAAACACTTGTATAAAAAACATTTACTTTTATAAATAATATTTTTTTAAATTACAAATATAACATTTTTAAATTTAAACTTTGTAATTTTTTTTTAATTTAAATAATATTCAACTTAAACTTATTTATATTTATATATATAAAAGTGACCATCACTACCCAAGCATATCACAAGATTTACATTGATAGTCTCCCACAACTAAGAACAATATGGACCCAACTCCAATTATATTTTTTTTACATTGGAAAAGTGAAGGTCAATAGCCGAGCATCTCAGAAGCTTTACATTGAGAGTATCTAAGACCTAAGAACAATATGGACTAAACTCCACATTCTCCCTTCTCCGCATGGATGCTTTGGAAAATTGCTTAATTGGCAAACCGTAACCGGTTGTGTCTATCACTCCGTGTAGTAAGTTAATAAACTGATTTTATTTTAGTAAAGATAAAAATTTTCTCTGATTTTCAAAATTGTGGATAATTTAATTTTACTAATTTTTCATAATTGTGGTTAATTTAATTTTATTAATAAGTATAATTTCAAAATAAAATAATTTGTAAAGAAAAAAATTTAAATTTTATGGTGAAAACTTTTAGGTTTATAAGTTTTTTTATTACTCTTGTGGGAGTTTTATTTTAATAAAGATAAAATTTTGCTCTGATTTTCAAAATTGTGGTTAATTTAATTTTACTAATTTTTCAAAATTGTGGTTAATTTAATTTTATTAATAGATATAATTTTAAAATAAAATCATTTGTAAAGAAAATGTTAAATTTTATGGTGAAAAAATTTAGGTTTATAAGACTTTTTTATTACTCTCATAAGAGTTTTTATTTGATATTTAAGGATGGACTTGGACCTATGTTTTTTCATCTACAAACAAGGATAAGACACGTGTACTATAGAGATTGATTCTATGGCAATTGTTCAAATTTATTACTTGCATGGGAGTTTTATTTGATTTTTGGGATGGACCACTGCCTCTTTGGATGACCTAAGTTTTTCCAAGACTGCAAAAAATAATTGATGGTTAATAAGTGGATAACTTGTAGCTCATACAGAAATGCATGGATAACCTGGCTGGTAGTTAACACACAAATAACTTATAATTTCATGATACTTAAGTTATGGTCTATTAATATTCATCAACTACAAATTAAGTAATTGTGCTAATCATTAATTAAATTTATAATTTATTATAATTACAATAAAATAAAAAATTATGATATCAAAATAAATTAAAATTAAATAATACTTACACAAATACTTAAGTTATAGTGAATGAATATCCATATCCATAAACCATAAGTTAAATGACCTTTTATGATTTCCATAAAAATTAGTGAATAATCAAAAACCAAGAAACATTTCACCAACAAATTAAATTATTTTAAATAAAAAGGCAGAACAATGACAACTCCATGTGCATTCTCCAATAACAAACGACGGTGGTTGTCCACTAACGAAAATGCAGCAGCCACTAGCCACTAAGAAAGGGGTGGTGGCTTTCCACCATTTTTTATACGCACGAGATTCCGACAGCCACAATCGAGCATGACTTAAGGTCATATTCAAATATGTGTGCCAACTTGCCAAGTCTTTTCCCTAGATAATCGCACCAGTTAATCGAATTAAGCTCGTGATGAAAATTAGTTAACTTGTTTGTAAAGTAATGATTATTATATATTATAGAGTTAATTAAATTAAGCTTACTAACATGTAGCAGAGTAATGATTACTATGGAGTTAATCAAATTAAGTTTGTGATGAAAATTAACTTAACATGTAGTAGAATAATGATTGTTATCATAATTATATTGTTTACTTTTTAGATTAATAGAATAATAATTGATATCACAAATTTATTATAATATAATGAGATCCAATAATCATTGCTTATCATTATATTTCAAAGTATTTAAATCCAACGATAAGCAATGAACGGAAACTGCAGCAACAATCATTATCCTGGTTAATTGTCGATTCGATTGTACTGGTCAGCTGACATCACATGTCTATGCTCGCTAATGCGACTATCTCGGATGTTTCTCTGGTCTTGACTCCCACCCACTGCCCAGTATTGAAAAAAGTTGCATCTCCGTCACATTTCCTGCATGATCCATTGTTGCCTTTACCTTCCACCATTCATTTAAAAAGGTGCTATCTCCTTAACATTTCCACGATTCATTGTGCTACTTGTCTGATTCATCTGCAGCTTTTGGCATCATAACATAAAACTAGCATGATATCAGACGAAATGAAGCAGACTATGAAAACTGAAGGAACAGTTTGCGTGACGGGAGCAGGGGGTTTCATTGCCTCATGGCTCGTCAAGATGCTCCTCAACAGAGGCTATATTGTCAGAGGAGCAGTTCGCACCAATCCAGCTGGTATTTCCACTAATTACTACTATTCTTAGTACCTAACTTTAATTTAATTGCTTGTTTATTTTAATGGAATAGGAAGTTAATGAGGATATTTGACAAGTGCAGATGATGAAATGAAGTATGAACATCTGAGAGCATTGGAAGGAGCAAACGAGAGACTTCAACTTGTGAAAGCTGATATTCTTGATTACCACAGCTTAGTCACAGTTATTCAAGGCTGCCGTGGTGTCTTTCACATGGCTGCCGTTCTCAACGATGACCCTGTAAGAACTTAATCAATTCTTTAACTCTCTTCTTGATTCCACTTCCATGCAGTTTGTTGGACCTTTAAATGACATAAACAGTTACCACAATGGGCCATAATTTCTGATAAATTTAGATCTTGTTTTATAATTAATGAATGCAGGAGCAAGTTATAGAGCCAGCAGTGAAAGGGACAAGGAATGTAATGGAGGCCTGCGCAGAAACTGGGGTCAACCGCGTTGTCTTCACGTCTTCTATTGGTGCGATTTACATGGATCCTCACAGAGACCCACTCGCCATAGTCAATGACGACTGCTGGAGCGATTTGGACTACTGTATACAAACAAAGGTACTATTTAACAACAATACTTATCTCAGATAGAGGTTGAATCAACTTATCCAAATCATGGGGTAATAATTAATTGTACTGGATCATTCATTACAGAATTGGTATTGCTATGCAAAAACCTTGGCAGAGAAATCCGCATGGGAGATTGCTCAGAGAAGGAATTTAGAGCTGGTGGTGCTTAATCCAGGCCTAGTTTTAGGTCCCTTGTTGCATTCCGCCATGAACCCCAGCACTGCTCATATTATGAAATACTTGACAGGTGGGTAATGTTTATATGTATATATTATAAGCAGGTTGGCTTTTAAACGGATAGGTTTAAAAAAACCTCAACACTGTGTATATTATGAAATACTTGACAGATGGGTAATGTTTATATGTATATGTTATATAAGCAGTTAGTTTATTAGTTTATGTTTTTCAATTTGAAAATATGGGGTGGAATAGGAAGGGTTTTTTTTCCAAGAAGATAGCATATATGATAACTAGTTTATGTTTTTCATAATGGGGTGGAATAGCGTTAAGGCCTAGTGGGTAATATATAGTTTATGTTTTTCATAATGGGGTGGAATAGGAAGGTTTTTTTTCAAGAAGATAGCATATATGATAACTGGTGGTTAAGGCTAGTGGGTAACATATGGACATAAAAAATATTTTAGTTTAGTTTATATGTCATAATTGGCGGTAAAAATATCTCAATTTACATATGATAAGAAGATAACCAATACATGGATATCAAAAATATCTCAATTTGAGTCATTAACAAATGTATAAATATCAAAAATATCTCTGCTTCTGTTTTAACTGGTGGCTAAAGTATCGATCACAAATGTATGGATCACAAATAATTTCCATGACATTTAACTTATAACCTACCCAATTCACTAACCATAGGCTAACTGTAGTAATATACTTGTGGCCTGCCACTTCACCCTCCACAACCTAACTGTGCGGAATAAGCTAGCTATGGAGCAAACCTCCCTCCATAGCTAGCCCACCCCTAACTGTGCTAGTAATATACTTGTAGACTAATGAGATAATTAATAGTCATAAATCATGATGATAATCAGGGTCAGCGAAGACGTATGCGAGCAGCGAACTTAACTCAGGTATACGTGGACGTGAGGGACGTGGCAGAAGCTCACATTTTAGCGTACGAAACCGTCTCAGCCAGTGGCCAAAGATATCTGTGCGCAGAGTGCAGCCTTCACCGAGGAGAGCTGGTCCACATGTTGGCCAGGCTGTGCCCTCGCTGTTCCCTCCCTACCAAGTACGCACACAATTATTTTTAATATATTTATGCTCAAGCTCTGATCTATCTAGAAACATAAATAACAAAATTAAGCCAACTTCATGCACGCAGGTGTTCAGACGAGAAAAATCCAAGGAAGCAGCCCTACAAATTCTCCAATCAAAAGCTGAAGGATCTGGGCCTTTTATTTACGCCAATAAAGCAGTGTTTGACCGACGCCATGGCCAGCATACACGACAAGGGCTTTCTTGAACATTTACTTGGAGGAGAGGCTGGCAACGTGAGCAGCAGCTTTTTATCATTAGCTAAGATGCCATGATTGGTGTAGACATGGTTATATTTCATCATGACCAATCCTATCTTTATCTTCACGCAAATATAATTTTATCATTAACTCCAGCCTCCACAGTAATATTGTAAATCTTTGCAGTCAATTGGTTTTTACTTTTTTATAAATCAACCTTTAATATTTCAAATTGCCAAAGTCCAATCTTATGTGATTGAATTTGTTTTATTTTTAATTATAATTTATTATTTGATCTAATTAAAATACTTTTTATTCATTTTATTAATTTTTGTTAAAAATAAAAATAAAAATAACTAGTTTCATTCTTATTATTACACTTTAATGGTAATGTTCTTTCTTCAATATAATATCTTGGTTTTGCAGGCACAGTTTACCTCTTTCTCTTTCATGTGTGAGCGCTTGGAAGTTTTTGGATGGCTTAGCATATCCATCATCCAAAATAGTTTGGATTTTTTCTTTAAATAAAATTTTTGTATAATTGGCAGAAAATTAAATATTAAATATATTTATAATAAATCCAAAATCTCTAACTTATAAATAACATTAAATATCTTATAATGAACCCAAAATTCCTAACTTATAAATATAATACCAAATTTATCTAAAAATTTAAAATTCTATTTGAATAATGGATATTCCGCTGGGACTAGACTAATAGCAGGTGAAAGTCACCTCAAACTATACGGATTGAAACTGTACAGGATAATTTTTTTCTGGAAAGGTTAAACTGTAGATCATTTGCATTTTTTCAGGTAAGTTTGGCTGGAATCCGGCAACACTATTTCTTGTTGAAAATGAGATTTTCAGTGTTAAAATTGCAATTTTTATTGCAGAAATGGATTCAAGACCCTCCATTACCCTTGGAACACTTAGATTATGCAATTCTAATGAAAGAAACACCCAGATTATGCAATTCCAATCACTGAAAGGAGCACCCAGCTTATGCAATTCCAATCACTAAAAACTATCTTTGAACAATTTCAAGAGGATTTTGGCCAAAAAAACTTGCCTAATTTTTGGTGCAAATGGTCTAAAATTTAGCTTACTCAAAAAGCAACGCATTCGTGGTTGTCATATGAAAAAATAAATTATGTTTGTATGTTGAGTACTCGTACATGCAGAAGAAAATAAAAATCATAACTATATAAAAAACAAAATCATAACTCTGTAACAATACACAGTTACATCGTTCTGGCATCTTAGAAGTATTCTGGCATCTAAGAAGAAGTATGGAGATAACAGGATTTGATAATCCTTTTAGAGGAGCTGAGGATCTTTTAGGGTGGGGTATTTTCCGAGATCACAGTATATGAAAGATATCTCAAAAATATATCAGTATTAGGATTTTTTTAATCAATTCTGAATATTAAGAAGAAAAAAAAGTTTGTAAGGTAAAAAAAATTACATCATAAATCGTTTATCAAATAAAACATTTATACCATTAAAAAATTCCATTAATTCTGGATACTAAGTTATCTTTCATTTACACAACTTTACCTGTAGCTACAGGACTATTTCCTTCATTTCAGTACTGTTTCATTCACACAATAGCTGCAGGAATTATTTCATCATTTCAGTTCTGTTTCATTCACACAACATACAACTTGACTGAGGACTAATTTCATATTTTTAGTGATGAAATTATATAGAGTATTGTTTGTATATGTATATATTTATTTATTTATTTAAAGGTGGTTTAGCATTTGTTAGAGGGCTACTACACCAGAAAATATGCTAATACTTAGTATCCCAACACAAGGATCAAGGTATGATCAAATTACATAATCCATTCATTATTACAAAGAGGCTCAATAAAAGCAAATCTGTCACTAACAAGAATTGAAACTGGGTGGAAGAGTTACACTCATTCCTCCCAACCAGGGTTGGAATTTAACTTCCTCTCTATCATTCAGACTAAATTTTTTTGACTTTTTAAGTTTTTATTTCTCAATTTACATAAAGTTTTATTACAAAAGTTACCCTTCAACCATGAGAGTCTAATTTTTTCATTAGTAAATTTTTATTAAAAGAATTAAGTAATAAAAAGATTATTTTTTAGTATATATTTAAAAACAAATTTAACAAAATTACTTACCAAATATGACACAAACTATAAATGACACCAGCCAACATTATGCAATATACACCCACCAGCATCTATATTATGTGCAATTAAAATTTGGATTAAAATTTGGGTTTAGAAACCAGTTTCAAAGTTTAGCCTTCAGGAAAACTAAGAAAAAATTAATTAAAGTTAAAGATACTTTTTAGAAAATTGTTTGCCTGTCTGATCTCACTTTCTCCCAAAATATTTAGAAGTATTTCACAGGGAAAATGCCCCATGACCTGCAAAACTTCCTCAAATTCCAACACTGCTCCCAACCACCCAAGTTACAACCAATAAACTATATTGAATACTTGCATACATATGCAATCAATTCCCCAAACTCTATATCATCAAAATTTGAAATTTGAAAATTAAAAATAAATGTATAAAGAACAGAGGAAAGGATAAGTGGAAAAATCAGCTAACCATATTATTATGCCTGCTATCTCTCGGACAATTTTTATTGGATGTTTTGATTGTGCTTTTCAGTTGTAATCAATTTTAATATAAATCACTGGTTTCTGGTTTGGATGGGATGAAGAGAAGGCACTAATAGTAGGGAGGAATTGTTAGTGCTGTGAGATTTACTTCATTTTTTTTTTTTTAAATATATAGATTCAAAAGTAATAATAGGAGATTTAAGAGTGGTAGTTTGGCTAAAAATAAATCTAAACCTGCATGTAAGCATTTTAGGCCAAACAATTAGAAGCATAAAATTAGGGTAATATTAAAAACAATTTCAAACTTTACTTTGTCTTTTTGACACTTTTATAGCAGTTTAACAAGCCTGAAGACATCATAAAAAAAAGGGCTAGAAGGAGGAACTGTTACACAATATGAAGAAATTGTGAACTGTAAGGGAATAGAGCAGCGATCTTACCCGGCTGCTAACATTGTACTGTGGGTGGAGTAACAGTTTTTTTTATATATATAAGGAGTAAGCTATCTATTAGACCATTTGCATAGGGGCTCACGAATCCTGATAGCTTACTCCGTTACCTTCTCACAGAGACTTACTTAATTTGATTTAACTTACTCAATTGATTCCTGGCCATATAGTCTCATTGTTAATTAGTGTGACTGCATTTTGTGCTTCTGCATAGTTTCTATTCTGAATTATTAATCAGCCTACACAGTTCTATTTATTCACTTACAGTGACTCCATTGTACTTAAATTATTTGGACTTATTCAATTCTCCATGCATTATTCCTCGCCATATAGTCTCATTAAAATCTGCATATTTTCTATTCTTAATTGTTTATCAGCATACCTCAACATAAACTGTTCTATGCAATCATTTACTGTGACTTCAATGACATGAAAATTATTTAGAGAGAGTCAATTTTCAAGGCGAATAGAGCTGTCCATATAATCTCATACAAAGCTGGAAGTTTTTATAAATAAAATCCGGTAAGTCTGGGTAAAAGGATAACGGAGTAAGCTATACATTAGAGGGCATCAGTGGGTCCCTGTGCAAATGGTGGGATAGATAACTTACTCCTATATATAATGTGTAATGCTCTTATGTGACTAAAACAGTTTATCCTAGGGTAGAAGGATATCATGTTCTTTACCAATTATTACAAATATTGATCATGTATTTAAACAGGCAGATTTATTTTGTCAGTGTAGAAAAGATTGTAGCATATCTTTGATACTTTTGGTTTGATTGTCAAGTTGTTTTTTCTGTAAGTGCCAGAATGTATAGTTATTTTTTATTCAATAGTTTGTATATAAAAAACTGAACTTTTATGATTTTTTTAATAGTTTGAAATTTTGAGATAAGTATTGAAGAGAAGATTAAATTATTTAAATATATATATGTTATTGGTATATATAGCTTGAAGTTTATTCTTTATATTTTTGGGATTATATATATATATAATTGCCCTACTTATGTGGGTTTAGAATCTTTCTCTGGAAATAACACTTTAAATCTCATTTGTAATATCATTTTGTTCTATGGCTGTGTTGTGTTTTTTTCCCTATAGGAACTTAGCAACCTCTCAAGAAGGTTATCATGATATAGATTTAAGTAGTTCAATACGTGTAGGTCTACTTTCTGAAATTGAACTTATGGCATTTACAAAAATAACACATGTACACTAAACAATCCTTATAATTTTTTTTTTTATAATCACTTATATATTCTTTTTATATAACAATAATTTCTTTTTAAAAAAAATCATAGATCAGCACGAGGACGTGCCAATGGAGAGACAATGAACCGCTTCAAGCACCAGCTCAGAACCAATAAGAACTCAAAAACTGTTTCTTAAGTCTTCTATGTATTTAAGATGTCTTCTAGTTTTAGGTCATTATTCAAGGACTTATAGTACTCAAGGAGGTAGGAAGGATGAGAAGCCCTACCTCCTCCGTCGATTTTGTAATAGCCATCCAATCAACATAAGGTTACAATGTTCTTAAAATTTTCAGCTATTACGGACTCATCCGCATTCCTTTTTAATAAAAAACTATTTGTGAAAAAACCAATAAATTTTCAAAAATATATAGATATATAAGTAAATTTTATGTGGTCATTTTTTGTAAATAACTTTATAGTCTATTATTTTTATCTTAAAAATGTAAAGCACTCAAAATTAATAATTTATTATTAGTTTATGTTGAAAATACTTTATTTATTATTTTAAATTTTTTTATATTGAAGGAGACAGAAGTGGAATAGTTGTTGAAGAGTTTTTGGTGACCCATAAGAAGAAAAGACAAGTGGTTGAAGCTACTAAGTGAACTTAATATGCTACTAAGTGAGAACTCAAGATGCAAGAGGCATCATGGCTTATAAATGACCAAGTCTTAATTAAAATACTATATAATAGTATGTCTATTAACAAGTAGGAGGCTAGCATTGAACAAGAGAGATGACACATTTAGTGAATTTTTTTCTTGTGGTTCAACAAAGAGGCTCGACGGTTTTGGAGCAAGTAACTTAGCTACTCAGGGAGTTGGTTCGACTATTCCATTTTTGTTTTCCCAGCAGTGGTGCGAGGTTCCTCCTTTATGTTTTTACTTACAATAGACTGTTTTATTTTAGATCTAGAAGTGCTGCTATATTCATCAATAGAAATGTTTTACTTAAGCTTATTGTATAGTAATCTAACCTCTATCAATTCGATTTTGTATAAATCCTAAATCTCTTTATGGTTTGGTTATATTTACAAATGATAATTGGCAAAGTTTATGAAGTTTGTAGCAATGATTTGAAATGTTATTACAACAACCATGCAATATATATAAGCAACAATTATTTCAAATCATTTCTACAAACTTTATAAACTTTGCCATCAACCATATATTATATAACATTCACACCATTGCAACATAAACCAATGAAGGGTCGTGTTATATTAACATTGCAAGACTATGGTCTACCATGTCCAAATACATGTTGAAAGCCTTATACCCTCGTACCCTTAGGATTAAGTCCCTTACATTTTATACCATGCACTTAGGATATGGTAAGGCCCATGGCCTTTTAACCTTTGGTTAAAACCTTATTACATTAAAGGGTGAGATCAAGACTATGGTATAATCTCGAAACCTTTGGGGCTATTAAAGCCCTAGTGAACATAATAAAAACAAAAGCAATAGAAATGTAAAACATCACCTTCCGGTGTGGCCGAACACAACGGATGGACTTCGCCAATATCACAAATGACAAAACCTGTCATAGTAAGCAAAATGATATCAATAACTTACATAAGCATCATTAACTTAATACATAAATAAAACTACTTGTTAAGGATTGTGTAATTAAATACATGTACAATTATTTTTTCTTTCTACGAATTTTATAGTGTGACAAAAAAAAAATGAAAACAACATTGATGACCCCGTAGATTGCTTTATAAACCAGAAATTTGTTTGTTTTTAAGTAAGTATATTTTTATTATAGGTTCCAATGCCTTAAATTTGAATTTGTGCAATCATTTAAATATATTTTCAATAAAACTCACTTAATAGTTAATTAAGATTTAACTATTGTATTCGTCTACAATTTTTAAAGGTAGCTATTAGCTATTATGGGACGGGTATTTTTATCTTCATTGTAAGGTCAATGCATCCAACACGCATGGAGTAAGTCGAATTTCTCATTTTGATGCTTTGAACATCGTGCTATGGGGCATATTCATAAAATAGGTTTAAAAAAAAATTAAATATATTTTTAAAATTATGTTATTAAATTATATGTATAAATGATTTTTGGAAGTAATTGTAAATATTTTATTTTTATATAAATTAATATGATTAATCATTAAATTGAATTGTAAATCAAATATATTATATACTAAAGTTTGGTCTTAGTGAATGTTAACCATCATCATCATTATATAAAAATAAAATTAACTTATGAATCAAATTACATTTATATTATCATTCAAAAAAAATATTTATTATTATAGTATAAAAATCCCAATTAAGAAAATACACAAATTATGAAAATATCAATATATATAATATATTTTATTAAATAAGTTATGTATAAATTATGTTTTACTTTTTAATTTTGGATGAAACAAAATTGATAAGAAATAAGTTAAAATACAATAATTTGAAAAAAAAATTATAGTAAGAAATTAAAAGTAAAACTAAAGTAAATAGTAAGAAATTAAGTCTCTTTTAGGGTGAATTTATAGAGATGAGTAACAATTCATAGCAAAGAAAGTGGAGAGAGTTAAGTTTTCCCATACTCAATGGGGTTATTAGCTAAATTAAGAGCTTGTATAAATGTTTAATTAAATTGTTTTTTATTAAATTGTTGGGTTATGAAAATGCTCAATTGAACTATTGTTCAATTGAGTTGTCAACATAATGATTGTTCAATTGGATAATAACCATTATGTAATAGTTTGATTTAGATCTTGATCAAGAGCTATTTCCTTATATTTATGAAAATTTAGATCTTGATCAAGAGCTATTTCCTTATATTTATGAAAATAATTAGTTGTATTTATTTTACATAGAATTCTCAGTAGAGCAGTAGAGCACTTTATTGTGCACTTGGTTGGACAACCAAAAAAACGCTTGAGAAGCTATGTGATTATCTTGTTGGCATATGCTTGCACTCATCCCATTTTCTTAATATTTTAATAGATTAAAAATTCAATTTTTAATTGAATTTAAAAAAAATATCACGAGGTAATTGTTAAGTTATTAAAGTTTACAATTTACTCATAGAACTTAATTGTTATTTATTTTTACAATTTAAAACATTTAATTTGTTTTCTTTTAAATTCTATTTAAGAATAATGATCTATAGTAATTTCAATTTCAATTTTTTATTTCAATTACACCAATTCGTAGCATTAACGCTACTAATTTTTTTCAAAAATAAATCCCCAAATAATGTAAAGAAGATTAAAATTAGAACTCGTCAATGAAACTAGAAACTTCATCATAGTGTCCATAATGTTAATTCTCCCCATACCTTAATCTAGTTTAAAACAAAGTTATACCCTTTTATTATTACATGTTCATTAATAAAATTCTAAAGACGAAATCATTACTCCCATAAAGCCTACCTAATTATATAAATCCCAAAGGTATTGAAAAGTCAAGAAGTTAACCTAATTTGAATGATACTAGTTCAATCCAAATCTCATAGGCTAGGTCCTTTTAGTACAATTGACAATAAATGATTTTCATTCTCCCCTTCCATCTTTCTCCAATCAAGGATGATTTTAAGAACCCCCTAGATTTATACGTATAAAAAATGGGCGAATCTCTCCAATATATAGGAAAATTTGAAGGAAATTTTATCAATAATATAATATATGTATATACAAATTTTGGCAAATATTTCTTTTTATTATATAATGTTGTAAATTCTTGGTGATTTTTTCATTTTATTATATAATGTTGTAAAATCTTGGCAATTCTTTCACTAAGTTATAAGATATTGTAAAATATTGGTGAATATTTCACTTCATTATAAAAAATAAATGTAAAAACTAGAGAATTTTTCACTGATTTATAAAATATTGTAAAAATAGAGGAACAACAACATTAGTCAAATAACATGAATTGCATCATCAACAGCAGAACATGTAGACTCATGAGTCACAACTAGAAGTTTTCAGTGAAACACAAATGCACTGACTAGATTCAGAGAAAGTGGGCACTCCACTTGTTATCTCGTCCCTTAATGGTCCAATGAACATGTGGGGACCTGAATCTTAACAAGCCGATAAACTAATAGAATAAAAAATTATGCTCGATCTTGGCCTCCACTAGCTAATTGAGGTCGTGGAGGCTAATACAATTATGCATTATAATTATGCCAATTGATTATTGCACTAGATGAATGTTGGTATCGTTCCAATCAGTATCCTACGATCAATGCATAGGAAACTAGTGCATAGACCATTTTTATCTTCGCTTATCTATGTAGAGCTCTTTTGTTTTTTTGAATAACGATAAGTATTTAAAAAGAAAATATACAATCAACATAAAATAATCAAAAAAGTGAAGACAATTAATTCATGTAACTAAAAGGTAATAAAACCATATTTCCTCAAACCATGAATTAATGGGAATCGACTAAAACCAATGAGCATTAATTGTAGAACATGAAGTATGATAATCTATTGAAAAATAGTTGCAACGCTTACCCTACAACCTAGTGATATTTTATAATTGAAATATGTAATGAATCCTTGTCCTACGGCTGTTATCTCATTGATAAAAATATTCAATCTTTGCCCAAGTGAAGTTATTTATCTTTAATCATATTTTCTAATGCTTGTAATAGAACAATCCACGCTTCACATTCCAGTGGCACCTAAGGTTAGGAGTCACGAATATGTGTGTGCCAAGAACCCTAACCATTCCAAACACAAATCCCTAACTATTGCACTTAGGTGGTGCTCTCTCCAAGTGTTAGGCAATTATATGGTTGCATAACCATTTTTATCAAGAAAACTTCTCCAAGAAGCAATCTGAGTAGGGCATCCTACATGTGCTAAGATAATCTTCTTTCAAACAAACTCTATTTCCACCCCTAAGTATAACAACCTTCCTCAAATTTTGCACCCAAGCCCTTCAGAAAAACAAGTTAATAGTCAACAAGTCCATTCATCAATTCTCATCGTCAATTTAGCATTCAGACAAACAAGTCCATTCTCAATGCTAAATTGTGTCATTCTCCAAGCTACTAGTTAATAGTCACCTTACATTTTGTAATTCAACCTAAGTAAAATCCTCGTCACAATCTAAATCTCATCAGGGGATTGTATGTGATGGAGATTGAATGATTTGGTCCTAAGCGCTACAACCTATATGATGATGCCCTAGTGATGATACTTCATGGAGTATGTGGATTGTTTGACCTTGAAATAGGGTTTTGTTTGGCTTCCATTTATTTATACAGCTATTCCAAGCACAAATAATGGTCACATATACAGTTGTGAATCACTTCATATTGGCCTTTTGAAAAAAGTGCAATATACCAAAGTGTGCTATGGAGAATAGTGTTTCAAATCTACTAGTGTGTTAGGTGCATGCTGCTAATCACAACCACTGGAAATGTCATCCACCACGGTCAAACAACTATGTCCGTACAATATTTGTGACTGGGTACAATCTATGTGGAAGAACAAGGATGCCATATAATGTTTCTATGTTCCCTCTAAGGGATGTCATAAATTGTTTCCGATGAAAATGGCTGCTGATAGTCCACATTTTGTTGGTGTGATTATCCAAGGAATGTCTTCAAACTATTGTTCCAACTGATAGGCATGCTATTAGTTTTAATTTGCTTAGGAGTTTTGTTAGAATATAATCTGTTAGGGATTATTGTAAATAAATAAAGAATAGGAAGCTGAACAATTACATGTAGGAATATGAATAGGCTGGTCGAAATCTCAACCACCGCCTGAAATGTATAAATGAATGCATTAGCATTGGAATGAGATATTGAATCGGGAGTTATACCTAACAAGTGGTATCAGAGCGGGTTCCTGCCATAACTCCTGCTGTTAAATTTCAGTCCTGGCAGCCTGTATGCTTGCCAGTGCATTGCCAGACCTACATTCTTCCCTTTGTCCATTCGTTGCCAGACTGCCTGCCCATCGCCAGTGTGCCCTATGCTCTTCCCTCCTACCAGTTCATTCATTGTATGCGTTATTCTCATTCTATTTTCCAGTTAGCTCCTCTTAAATCTTGTTTTAATAACTGAGTTTTGATCTATAAGACTACTGCTGCGTTGAAGACTTTGGAAGTGTAACCCTAATCCCTTGAATGTGGTGAATGAGTATTATTCTGCCTGAAACCCTAGAAATATTCTCCCTTCACCATTTCTTGATTTGAGACTGCATTGTGAAGAGATACTGTTCACAACTCTTCAACGCAAAGGTACGTGAATGACAAAATCGATGTGAAGACTTCTCCCCCTCTTCGTCGGATTTCGGTCGCTCATTATCTTCAGCATCTGCCTTGTCCAAATACTTCAAAGATTTGATCAATCCGAAAACCTTGGCTCTGTAATCCACAACCTTGGTCACCGGACACTCGTAAAGATCCAGCGAAACAAGCTTCAACTGCACCAGAGGCGCAAGATCGTCAATATACTGAATTTTATTATTCGAGAGGTCGAGGTCTCGAAGCGATTCGAGTCCAGCTTCTCCTCTGCAATTCTTTTCATCAAGCTATCAATCTGTTGGCGGTCCACTTTTTGTTCTTGCATCAGTCCTTGGACTCGAACACGTGCATGTTCCAATTCAGAACGCAAGGCAGATACCAAAGACAAACTGATGAATGTTTCTCTTCAAGGCTCCATATACGGTTCAAAATCTTCAATAATTTGGTAGAAGTTGTGGGATTGTAACGTAAATCGCTGGTGGGAGTGAAAGCTCGCTCACGAGCTTCGATCTCCATGGAGCTCCCATTGCTTGGAGATGGTAAAGGCTGAAAAGATCCACCATTTTTTCGAATATAGCCATGTTTCTGTGTCAACATTGCTATTTTCCACTGCTTCGTCCACGCTAGAGAGCCATCAGCGTTGGGAAGAATAATAATACATGAGCTCAACAAATCTTATGTAATTATCTCCACACTGAGAAGTTCTTACCTTGATTTCAATAGGCAGAAGGCAACTGCCTTTTGTAAAAACCAGATTTTGTAGGATCGATTCCTTCATATTCTACGCTATGTTCACCGAGCGGCTACAATTTCACATTAGCTACATGTTTTGATCTCCTATTTGCAAGGATTGTTGGGCCATTTCACCTTGAATTTCAGATACAAGTATATACACGCTATAGCAAAATCTTTGGAGACCCGTATCATTAATTCTAATGCTGCGATTTCTTTTCCATAAAAATTGTGACTGCTGTGTATGATATATGCTGATGTATTGGAGTTACCAGTGACTGAGAATTGATGCGTTGAAGACTGTAGTGTTGAAGAGCGTGCTATGTGAAGCAAGCTGCATTGAAGTTGCGTGAAGAACCTGCGTGGATAATGACTGTGAAAGACTGCGTGGAGCATGACTGTGAAAGACTGCGTTAGAGATTGCCTTGAAGTCTCAAGGCGGTGTGAAGGACTCAGTGCATAAAGATAACTTGCTTGGTGATAATGCAAAAACCCTATATTTTTGCGTGGAGACTATTTGAAGAGACCATCCTGCGTTGGAGCCTACGTGAAGGTATATATGCGCTGAAGAATTGATATATGTTGAAGACTGATATACATATTGCGTTGTTGAGAGACTGATATATGCTGCAATTTCTGCGAGCTATGAGCGTGGAGGTAAAACGTTTTTGTTCATTAAAATACAAAAACCCTAATGTTTGCCCTAATCTTTTGCATTGAAGAGTGATAGATACAACAGAATACTGTTGGTGTTTGTTGTAAATTACTTCCATTTTCCTGAAGCTGCTCATATCCACCTGAATATTGTAATCAAGCTGGTGCTCTCCCTCAAGACTGCTTGTTAAATGCATGGAGGCTGAACCTAAATATTGCTGCAAACATCCAATTGAAGACTGAAGTTGTGATCACATTCTACGTGAAACGAGATTACTGAGACTGCCCATCATGTTGACTACATAAAGTTTTTGAAATCTGCGAAGAGCTGAGATAATTGTTGACTGTTGGTTGTAATATTTTCTCTGTCATTGTATCATTTTTTTAAAAACTTGAAGTTGAGATATTAACATTGTAAATCACCTTGGCAGAGACTCTAGACCTGCAAGGTTTTTGTTTTTTCTCTATTTATCTTTGTCATATTAAGTGCATTACACTAACAGTTGTAAAAGATGCAATCTATAGCATCTATTGTTGGTGATGTCCTCACTGGCAAGGAAACATATCCAAAATGGTCTAGAAATATCAAGAAATCAAGGGAGCTTGTTGAAGAATCCCTTGACTTTGTTCAAAAAACAAAGAATCGGTCCAAAGACCCTTCCAAGGGAGATTGCAGCAAGAGAGGACGAGGAAGAAGAAACTTCAGAGGCAGAGGGGGCAGAAACAAAAGATCAGATTTGCAGTGCAAGCGTTGTGAAAAGACTGGGCACACATCAGATCAGTGTTGGGTTTCATGGGACTCCATCAAAGACAAACATAACCAGAAGAAAGATGACCAAGATTCTAGTAAATCTTCTGATTCTTGTATTGTTGCACATTGTAATCTTGGAATTAATGAAATGACTTCACTTTCATCTTACAAATATTAGTGGTTGCTTGATACTGGTGCAACATCACACATGACATTTAGAAAAGACTGTTTTGAATAACTTAATGAATCAATAGATGGCATAGTTTACTTTGCAGATAAGTCAAGTATTAAACCAAAGGGAATGGGCACCATTCGACTGAAGATGCTTGGATTCCCTGATTTCTTGTTGAAGAATGTCCTTTATCTTCCAGAGTTGCAGAGAAGCCTGCTGTCCTTGGTGGAGATACGACAGCAAGGCCTTTCCATCCACATGTTTGATGGAATCGTAGAAATAAGAAAGTCCTCTGACAACCAAGTCATCATGACTGGACATGAAGATGGGAAGCTGCTGAAGCTAAAGGGTTCATCTGAAAGAGTTCAGAACTATGCCTACCTCTCTCAGCATGGAGAAGGTAATATGTCATCTAGCTCATTGTGGCATGCAATATTTGGTCATCTAAATTATAACAGTCTTCGTTTGTTGAGAAAGAATGGTGTATTTGGTTTTCCCACCATTCCCAAAGAGAAGAACAGATGTGATGCATGTATATTAGGGAAACATAGTAAGCTGCCATTCCATGAATCTAATTTTAGAGCAAGTAGGGAATTAGAGTTAGTGCATTCTGATTTGTGTGGCCCAATGCCAACTCCTTCAACAAATGGGAATAAGTATTTTATGACATTTGTTTATGACTACTCACGAATGTGTTGGATTTACTGTTTAAAGACAAAATCAGAAGCATTTCAAACATTCAAAGACTTTCATGCATTGATTGAAAAACAAGCACAATAAAAAATTGGTACACTTCGTACTGATAATGGAAAAGAATACACTTCAAATGCTTTTGAATATTATCTTTACCAACATGGAATTGCACATCAGACTATAGTTCCCTACAATCCTCAACAAAACGGTGTAGCAGAAAGAATGAATAGAACCATAATGAATATGGTTCGCTCAATGATGTTTTTCATGAATGTAAAACTAATGTTTTGGGGTGATGTAGTAAAATGTGCAGCATATTTGAGAAATAGAAGTCCCTCAAATGCACTTGATAACAAGACTCCACATGAAATGTGGTTTGGCCATCTCCCTTCAGTCAGGCATCTCAGAGTTTTTGGTTCTACCTGTTATGCCTTGATTCCAAAGGAGAAAAGAAACAAGCTTGGTGCTCGAAGCAGAAAATGCATTTTCCTGGGGTACGAAGAATACTCTAAGGCATACCGTCTGTATGATGAGGTAAACAAGAAATTTGTTATTTCCAGAGATGTCATTTTTCTTGAAACTAATAAAAATGACCAGTCCATTGAGAGACAGCTTGATAATTTGGAAAATTATCCTCATCCAAAGACATATTCTGAAAATGAATATGAAATTCCAAACCTTGAAGGGGGGATTCCTATTTTGGATCAACCTTTGGAATTTCCATATGAAGCACCAACTCCCCCGCATGAAGAAGTTCCTGCTACTTCACCTGATCAAGAGATTCAACTGGATGACGTGATTGAGAGAATTGAAAGACTCTCAATCAATGATGAAGCACCACCATCTGATCAACCAGGACCATCACGAAATATTCCTAAATGGGCCACAAAGACACTTGAAAGTGTCCATCGGGATGAAGTTGGAAAGATGGGAACGAGAAGTTCGAAAAGACATGGAGGAGAAGCAGATAATT